>CAJVPI010001233.1:0-14928 GCA_910592345.1 Paraglomus brasilianum
TTTGTTACATGCGTGCGAATTCGACATATAATTTACGAAATTTTGTGTTACTCAGTCATTTATGGGAGGGGGCTGTACGTGTAATTAGCTATAAAATTCTGACTCAATTACATCGTACACTTTTGTGTCGTGACTCAAATTTATAGTAGCTTCCTATTGATATATTATCAATCCACGTAACAATTATATAGGATTGCAATCCCATGAGATAATTAACAACCATCCTATAGGACTGCAATTCTAGGACTGGATTTGACCTGGACCGTTAATCTTCCTAGTTAATAATGATAACAAGCGTTCGTCAGTAATAAACCGCTTCCCTTAATTAGGTACCCACAATCTAGAACTCACGTCATGTAAGAATTATTGATTCGTTCTTTCATTACTGATATATTTTTTTCGCTGTTCATATTCGAGGCCGACGTTAATGTATAGTAACATTTGTATGTTACTATTATGTTCTCGAATTAAGCTATTAATGTATTCACTGCTATCATATTCCCTTACTAGTAAATTATTAGATGATAAATAAAGACTCAATTAGTTGATTGCATTTATTGGTTTGTTTATGAAAGAGAATTGATTCAAAAGTAAATTAGAAGACGTTTAATAGTTTCTGCACACTAAAATAGAAATTAAAAGCTGTCACCTTATCCTGTAATTATGAAAGAACTTTACACCCAAAGAAATTATACATGTATCGAAGATGATTACCCTGATGCTGGTGTCTCATTGTAAAGCATTGATTTACGGTTGTTTCCAAAAGAGAGTCAAAATCTCCGCAAGGAAGTTTCGCTGTTGACAGAGGTTGACATCAGTGACAATCCTAAGCTGTAAAAACAAGTTTTTGGATTTATGTTAGACGACAATTAACAGGAAAAAAGCTCGACAAAAATAAAATACCGAATATCACTTGAAGAGAAAAAAAAACCTCTTTTTTTGATAACAAGCTGGGTTCTTATTTAATATGTGATCTAGAATTAATTAGCTTTTTAATTTGTTATTTCTGAATAAAAAGAAAAGCAGAAAATTGGGAAGGCTACATTTTATTATTTTATTACAATCTTACTGATATAAATGACGCGACTAAATCCAAGTCAAGTCATTTATAATCTTTCATATTCATGGACTGTGTTGGCCTTTTGAATAGTATGAGCACGCTTCTCCCTCGTTAGAATAACGGATACGGTGTCGACAAATTTTATCACCATAGTATGCTTTCTTCTACAAGAAAACATAAGAGAAAGCCAACTTTTCGAGTAGAATAATAGTTATGATAAACATAATACGTACGAAAGGCAACTTTAATATTATAAATCTAATTGTGATGTGGAACAATCTGAGCGTTTTCGACAGCTACCTTTCACCCCTTAAAGTCGAAAACCTTTCGCTCCCAATTAAGAAGTCCAAGTTTTGCGTGTGTGTCACCAACGTCGTTGACTCCCACAAAACAAGAAACAGCCGAGCTTACTTTTTTCCGCCAAAATCTGTTATGTCATTGACAGTTGTTAATCAGCAACTAGACATTTACAATGACTGTTCTTGATATTTCATTTCGGAGATGAATTCCGGTCTTTGAATTACAATAATGGTATCCGATTTACACAAGTAGTTATTATGGACTCCACCTCAGTCTAGTCTTACATTACCGGGAATCGAGTTTGTACAATAAAGTAATCTAGACATATGACAGTTTCAAAAATGATCGATGATGCATTGGAAAAATGCGTTTCATCATTGTTACAATGATCTGCTTAAATTTAGCAACCCCTCCCATCAGACCTCATCCATTCCCATCCCATTCCCCCAACAATAATTTTACGATTATGTGCGTTCGCTTTTCTTTGACCATATTAAGTGTCACACGTGACTAGAACTATTTAAAAGATACGCCTTTTTTTTTCCTGCTGAGTCAGCGGAATGATAATAACCGGTTTATCTCATTCTGGTCACTCTTTTGTGGCTTAACTTTATGCAACGATTGTCAATACGAAACACCAAGTTTGGTTTTTTTCTGAAGCACTCACAGGCATAACAATAAACAATCGTACATATTGAAAAAGAAATCAAAACCATTGTTGTTGCGTGTTATTATTCGGTTAAATTTGTAATTTGATCAACAGCATATTTCCAAATTAAGAAAACAAACTGTTGGTTCATCTCTGGTTTAGGTAATCAATTCGGCACAACGTTATGCCCAGAAACATGAAGGGAAGGACATATAGCGATAAACTTTGAGTCACGCGATAGACGTAAAATCGATTGACCCATTTATAGTAATGAGGCGATATTCTCGACCGAACATGTGCATCGCAGCACTTGTGAAGAAAGGGGGAGGTGTGTGTATATTGTACACAAATAATATAAAGAAACTTTAATATGATTCACGTCGGACATTGACGTAACAAATGATGTATATTTTTGTCGTTCAAGTCTTGTCGCATGCGAAACAATCTATGAGGAAAAAAGTGTGTTGGATGCAAATTTTATTCGGACATTCTACAAATTAATTCTGTACATATTATAGTTTTCAAAAAAATGCCATGTGTGTCTACAAACTAAATTGATGTTTCAACCGGATAAACCGATCCTAATGAATACATATTCGAATCACATACAAAGTGCCCTATTTTGTTTATATCTTCTTCGCTCCCTCCTTCGGTGTTCGAGAACATTCCATTTTCAAGCAATTCGATCCATTGCTTCTGATCAATATCACTACCATCCAAAGACGGGCCGAGAAATTCATAGTCGAGCATTTCTAACTGTTGACCCATATCATCTGAATCGTCAACTATTTCTGCATTTTCTGCCCATGCGTCATCGACTATTATTTGATCAGCGTCGCATGTTATGCACCATAAAGTGCCTTCTACAAATGCTTGTCCACACGAAGAACAAATTGTTTGTTCTGCCTTGTATGAATCTGTCCAGTTGTTTAGTGTTTGACAAAGTTCTTCACATGTTGGAATAGAATCGAATTGATCTATTAACGCATCAACGCTAGAAAATCGAGACGAGTTTGTTAGTCGAGTTGTAGTTGCAAACCTCATTCCAATTCAATTGCAAGAAATTCAAGAAATATTTACCTAAAATCATTAGACATGTACATGAATACATTATTATATCCATCGGCTCCTGTAACATCCAACTCGATGTCATGCTCTTCTTGCTCGTTTGTTAATATTTGTAAATCGGAAGATGGTGGAGGTGTCATCAACTGAGAATGTTGTGATGGTGATGAGGGTACTTCTCCTTCTGACTGATCGGATACTGCCATCTCGGGTGATGGTAGTTGTGGATAAATTTCGGTTGATTGCATGAGTTGGGGGAAGCTGTTGTTGTCAGTGATGTATGATTCCATGTAGTGTGTAAATAAATCGATATAATACGAGTGATTGAGTTTTGACAGGATGCGAGAGTTTTTATATAATGATTTGGGTTTGTCAGAATATATATTTACAATATATGAATTTTAATTTCTGATTAGCGGGGTCGGGCGGGGTATATAAGTGTCAAAAAATTCTTTGTTTGCCAGTTTTATTCCGACTTTACTCTATTGAAATAAGAATTTCCCTTTAACCGCGTGGTTAGATTGTGGGACAACAAAAATGGAGGAAAAATGGAGGGCCTTTTATATTCGCATTTTCAAAATGACAGATCGTGGCTGAGAAACAAACACGCGAACAAATCGGGATTACCACATGCTGCGTCCGAAGGCTGATCAGCCGTATAGTATTAATAGTATTACCGTAGTGAAGTGATGATATTTATTTGTTGCCACGTATGGGGTTGCAGAAAATTCCCATCGAATTTTGTGAAATGAATGAATGACCTTTCAGAAACCCATTAATCTGGGCCATTGTTTAGGATTACAAATACTCAATCGCGCCTGATTCTTCTAGATTCCGTAGATAGGCAGGTTGTGTCATAAGGCAAGTCGCACAACAAAACTTTGTGGTGGGCGCATTTCTAATTTGTAGCTTAATTGATTGGCAAAGTGATGTGCGGCCAAGAAAAAAAAACCACTATCGGGTCACTTTTTTCCCAATGGGTAAAAAATATGAAAGCCCCGTGTTATATGCTATGCAATGCATCTCCAGTTATGATCATAGCCAATACATTTTGGCTGATGCAATAAGCGCCAAGAAACAAAGTTAGATGATTTAAATTGCCCGGCAGAAAACTTGCTCTGCAATAGGGCTGTGGGAAATCATTAACAAAGAAGCATTCCGTTCTACGCCATCCAAATATAGTGCAGAAGGTCCAAGAAAGAAAAATTGTGTCATGAAACAGGACTCGGACAGCATTTTGGTCTGGAGCCTATTTACCGCCAAAAGAAAAAAAAGAGGTCATTATAAAAAAGGTCATTATAAAAGGTCATTATAAAAGGTCATTATAAAAAGGTCATTGTAAAAAAGGTCATCATGAAATAGGCTATTATAAAAAAGGTCATTATAGTTGATTTAATTGTGTGAGTGTCACGATGACAAATGGGCTGGTTTTGACTTGTAATTTTATTTTACTTTACTTTATTAAAAATCGCTAAATGTTTGTATAACGAAATTGTGACTCTGTTATCCTATATATAGTTTGATTAAAACGATTATATTAATACATTAACCCATTTGTAATTTGGTTCATGTATTATGGGGAGAGAATAACAGAAATAACAAAGCTAACAGAATAACAGATAGACAAGACATACACACATACAATCTATTGATATATCCATATACACACATACACACATACACATACATATACCGTAACTTATCAATACACACACACACACACAACACACGCACACACACACACACACACACACACAACTTTTTTTCACATTCTTTTTGGAAAGTATTCATCATCAAAAAATGCAGATGTCACGCCGAATGTGGGGATGAGATATATAAACCCATATTAGGTATGTGTGGACTTGATCTATTTCCTTATCATTGAATAGCTTATTTTGATTTCTACCGCCACTCGGCCCTATTCGGCATTATCGTGCGATCATTTGCCGAAAAATAATTAGTATTGATTATTCCGATTATTGTTCCAGATTTAAAAAGAGGAAAAGGAAAAAAGAAAGGAGGTCGGGTGCCACCCTCACCCCACCCACCCCCTTTGTCAGTTGCATGGATTGTTGTTGTTGTTTCGTGATGCGTCAGAATATGTTCGCTGTAGACCAAATGTGTTATACAGGGATTGCCGTGTATCCTTATTTATATTTGGTCATCCCGAGCTTACCATTCACCGTAGCATAAGAGAAGAAAGGGGGGGGAGGGTGCTAATGTCGATAGTCGTATCACATGAAAAACCGGCAATGCACCGGATATACTTCCGATTCGAGAATTTTGAGTTTATGCTGAGACAAGCAATAGTGACAATAAAGAAGAAAACTTGGTTAGAATGAAATTTAGATTTACGTATTAGTACGACCGTATGATTGGCTGAACATTATATAATACAGAGTATATTGATATTGACTTACAATATTTGATTATCGCTATTATTATCTCTCCTCCCCCCTCATTGTATTATATAACGTAATTGTTTATTCATTAATTAATGATTTATAATAAAGTATCGCAAATGGCCCCAACCGCCAAATGGACAATTCTCCCTTTCTTTTGACTTTTTTAGTCGGTCATTATAACAAATGCAGTATAATACGAAACTCCCATCTTGATATACTACGGAGATGGTTGTGTTAGAAGAAGATGTGATCAAGGGAGTAAATGGCATGTGGGTGCGTTTATTTGACGTGCTTACTTTGTTTTGTCATTATTTATGTTATGTTTGTTGATCTCTTATTATTATTGTAACGACCAACCTTCTTTGTAATCACCCGTCACCCATACAACGCCATCCATCATACACATACATCCATCCATACACATACATCCACACACAACACACCCATTGATATACACATACACCATACACATACACACATACACATCATACACACCCCACCCCCTCCCCATTATCGACTTTTTTTTCTTCTTTCTTCCATCTGCTTTGTCAATCAACCCCCAAAGCAGGGAAAAATGTCGTCATCGTTATGCGTGACCTGCGCCAAACGCCTGATACCGCAGGGAATACTGTGATGATGATGGTGACAGTGCATGAGTAACAGTGGCATCTATGGATATATGCAATAAGTAAGTGACAAGTATCCTAACCTAATTTGCAGTGTCTGTCATGGGCATCTATTCGCAATCATCCAATAATAATCCCGCCTGATTGCTTGTGTGATTTGCACCACATATTAAATATTATCTAACCACAAATAATAACGCAATATCAATTATTGACATCAACAGTGAGTCACTTATCATTCCTACATATCAGCGACCAATCACAACAAATCTACGTGAGCCTGTGATTCCGAATCGTTTGATAACACAAAACGGTAAGGTTATAGTGACTATGAAAATAGATATCAATTGTAACACACAACCGCGCATTATCGGTAAATGCCGCATTAGACATCCTCCTACTCTTTCCCCCTCCCCATAAACATTCCTGGGAACGACAACAGACATCTTGTTGGTAACACAGTTGTTTGTGCAACAATAAGGAATATTCATCACGATCAGAGCAAAATGCAAAACAGGAATAAATGCTTGTGGGACAAACATGATTAAAAGAAGGAGCGTTTGAGGAGAGAAGATAGTGCACCAACCCCAAAGATCTGTGGGTAACATTTTCATTGGAACGAATTGCAGATCTTCACGAACAGGCCATGCTATGACAACATGATAATGCATTCCACACACACTAAAAACCACCGCCCACTGTTATTATTAAATACTGTGACAATGCATTTGATAAACAATCTCACAATTTCGTCCAATAAACATAATAAGCAGGCCGTAGATCGTACGCCAAAATATAACAATATCGACATAAAAGCAGATTATTCCCAATATCTTACTCTTGTCGTACAATGCACGCTTCCGTCCAGAATTGATAACGTAGTTCCGATATCGATATAAGTTATTCCCAATTAGAGTTCAATGGCCACTAATAAAAGAGCATCATCATTATTATTTTGCATATAAATTAATGAGTCTAAACTATGTAAATTTTAGTGCAACTAATATGGCGAAGAGGTAGGCTGAGCCGTCGCTGATTGGTTCGAACCAACTTTGATTACCAGTCTCACAAGATTGTCTTATTAATGTTCACATGTTTAGAATCGCATCGATGGCGCTTTATCGAGAAAGAGTTGTCCTTTGGAACGCATGTTAGACGATCCCCAGCCTTTTTCTACAACGTCCCAGTATATTCGATATTCTATTTACGGTTAAGACTTTTTTTTGTGTTCGTTCCATCGGGTTGTAAGGATTTGCCCCCCGCGCGCCTTGTAATAAAGACAGCAAATTCCCTTTGTTTAGATGGCTTTGTCAATCTGATGAAATACGTGTCTAAAATAGTGTGGCATGTTGCCATTTAGTGATAATATCGGCTCTGCGCGATTTTAGTTATGATCCTTACTAATCACTGCCCTTCTGCCCATAGAATACATCATTTTTATTTCAAGATTTCATTAGCACAAGGGAAAAAAAGAATCATAATACAATACAGAGATCGGTATGCGTTATTATGGCTAGGCTAACACGATTTTTACCATCATGTGGCAAAAGTTAAAAGCTAATTTGGGAGGAGGCTGTGAAACTTTCTGATACCAGGGTGGTTGCTGACTGCATTTATCCATGGATTTCGTGTCAATATTTTAATGCTTTCCTTTAATCGATCTTCACCAACTCGTGTGATGTAATTACAAGTTAATCAGCCCTTATAATCATGCATATGCATGAAACATTATGTAATCAGCAGTCAAACTAACTGGTTCTCTTATTCACAACACCGTATTAACGGGAGGAACATTTTGAAACAGTGATTGAGTAACGGTTTATTATTACGTTACTTGTTACACTGTATTAAGCAAATCTTTGAACTTTGATTTTCGATAGGAAAGCGGGGACCAGTAACAAAGACTTTCAATCTTATTGCAAGCATTTACTTCTTGATTGTTCTACGGAAAATGAATCCCAGGTACGAAGTAAACGACTCTGGTAACCTTGCCTTTGAAATTAGAATTTCAAAAAGAGAGGGATTTTTTTGATGCGCGTCTTGTATAGCGTATCTTTGAAAAGAAATTCTGTTTACGTTATCCATCATATAGCAGATATTGAGTAATAACGCATGAAACGACAATTCTATGCAGAAACGAGAGTCATGATCAGCCATCATACGAAAAGTGTTTACATCATGTATTACTGTTTTGTTTTTTTTCCCCCTTCAAATCGGTTTATGACCTCGATTTTTTCGCCCTTATCAAAGCAGTTTATGAACGTGCTCGACATTATTTTTCGGCTACGATCAATCTATAAGGCCCATAGCCTCCCCCTGTCGTGATACTTGATCAGAGCATATGCTAGGTTTATGCATTAGACTCTGACGCTGAACAACGTTGATGTTGGAAAGGC
The DNA here is from genome assembly GCA_910592345.1 of Paraglomus brasilianum. NCBI lineage: Eukaryota > Fungi > Glomeromycota > Glomeromycetes > Paraglomerales > Paraglomeraceae > Paraglomus > Paraglomus brasilianum. Next base: position 8,502 of record CAJVPI010001233.1, read on the forward strand.
ACAAAAACTTATTACGCATTGGGATTCTTTCTTTCACAATCTCATTTTGCTGATATCCAGTCTCTCGCCTCAGGTATTAGTTCTGATTACACTAAAGCGCAAGAATCAAGGAATTTATCTGAACAAAAGATACGCTTGACATCGGGGCTCTAATTTGCCAAGTCTCAATCAAGTAGTCGTCACCCTCTTTCAAAGGATCTGCTCAGGCACAAATGTCTCTGTGCATGGATTTAGTATGTTGACAAGATGGTGATCCATATGATAATAATTCTGATTCTGGATATATGACTGTCTGGGAATTGAATCGGCATCACAGTAGGGTTGCAATAAGTTATCATTCTGTTCATCCCAGTCAGTAATTTGAATTGACTCAACAGCGGCCTGTTACTTCAGCCTATTGTTATACCGTCAAATTAAGTGAGTATTAGTATGTTGATTAAAATAACCAGACGCGTAATTAATAATATGGAGATAATATATTATAGACACGATAAATATTCCATTAAATAAAAAAGATTCCGGTGGCGAATAACGTTTGATACTACGCAGATACAATGTTCGGATGTAATCAATCGTCAACTGTCAACTAATACGGCGAAGAATAAATTGAAGACAAATTAAGATGGGAAACCAATTATCCTTTAATCGAATTTACAATTGCAAATAGCCCGAATTGTTAACAGCATTAATATAATACAACACTCTTGCTATTTATCCTTAGAATTTCAAGAAACTAATATTTGTCGGCAAGATTGTTTATAAAACGTGAGCCGGTAAAACATAGAGTGTCACGAGACAAGGTCTAACGCTAATCTAAGCCGGTTAATTTGTACACTGTTCTTAATTAACTGGCGATGTATGATCGTGCACACTACATTCAGGTAATATAATGAGATAAAATCTGATAATATATTGTTTAGTTAACTTGGTTTATAGTCATTTTGTTTTATTTGATTGATTAACAAATCTCTCAAGGCTGACAAATGCCTCCATTTGATTTTATTCCAGGCAAGACGCGATTGGGACAACATCAACGGACGCCAACTGAATGTACAACAACCACTCTTTCTATCACCATTTCACCATCGAAACGTTATATATTCACAGAGAAAACTGCAAATGGGCCCACTACATCAGAACAAAATAGTAACACAACGCGACAACACCATTGCTAATACCAACCAATCGGCAAACTCAATAAATACTCGAAATCCACGTAAAAGGATTCGAAGTAACAATTCATCCGTATCAAAATACCTACGTGATCATCCACCAGAAGTTCGAATTGGACTCTGACGTTTGTCTAACAAAATGGCTATTAAATCACCCGGAAAGGAATGGTCCGGCTGTCTTCACCTTAAAACCTTTACCTACGGAGAACAACCTCATGGAAAAATACAGAGGCAAGTAAACGTTGGATCTGCGCCGAGTATGTCACTAACCGACATGGATGAGAAAAATGAGAGACTTAGACAAGGAAGATGATGAAAAGAGGACAAAAAGTTTTATAGCAGTGACAATATTATTGATATATGTAGTAACAATAATGGGTTTAGTATTAGTGAATAGTAAACTTAGGTTGCACTGGAGTGATCAAAGAATTCGGTTATACTCATTAATGGGATCCTGCCATGCAATTACTTTAGTACTTTATTATTATTATATATTTCAAAAGCAATCACCTTTCTGAAATAAAAAATAAAATTAAAATTCTATGCTTAGAAAAAATTGATATTTGATTTTATGTACGATAGATTTGATTTAATGTTATTTGATTCTTTGGCATTTGAATAGAATGACAAGCTATAAACTCTGCTTATGTTAGAGTGATGCCATTTCATTATGACAACACCCTAGGACTAAACAAATGCAATCTGTTCAATTCACGATTTTTTCCTGAATAACAATATTACTTTGTATGCATATTTGCACTGAAAGAAGTTAATTAAAATAAATCTGTCAAGCTTGATCAATTATTCCCTTTTTTTCTCTCTCTGTCAGAGTATCCCGCCGGTGGCTCGGTTGATTCAGAAATAAAGGAAATGTACAGGTAATTGTGTTTTTCTTGCCAAGAACTAATTAAGTTTGCTGATATCTGTAAAGAAAAACATTTACAATGTTATTATTATGTTTCATTTTGTATGGTTTTGTTGCCATTTCTGTGCTGGTTATTATAAACGGAATTAAATTGTATAATGTCGGACATACTAAGTTTAAGTGTGATGGTATTCTTGGATTAAATGAGAGAGACTGTATCAACAATCAACAGTAGTAGTGCATCAACTTGTTGTAATGACCAAAACATTCTGGGATGGATGAGTAAAATATTTGAAAATATTTTGCAGATAGCAAAAGTCAATAATTATTTTGTAATAGTTTCTCTTAACTTAGTATGTTCTTTGTATTTTCCAATAAATTTTTCTGCTTCTTCCTTACGTAAGCGATTTCGAAAATGTTGACAAGTATCGTACAAATCCGTTCTTGGACTCACAATTTGTTAATTGATGACATCATACTGTCTTTTTCAAGACCTGTAAGAAAGGTTTGATGGAGCACCTGACCTGTAATAGGTAATTATTAAAGGATACATGGGGGGTTGAAAAGTTTTGTCGTCGATTCTTTATTTTGATGATTCTAAATACAATTGTTCAAAAAACTATTTTATTTCCTCAAAGTAGTCTCCGTTATAACATCTCTGCAATGTTGCAAACGATTCTGCTAACTCTAGAAGGACTTTTCATAGTCAACTTTTGGAATGTGTCAACCATTGGCTAAACAGCCCTTGCCAAATTTTCAACACTATTAAGACTTTTTTCCTTCAGTTCTGTCATGATTTGAAGGAATAAGAAAAAATTACAAGGAGAAGGATCTGGACTATATGTCATATTGGAAAAAAAGTGTTACCTGTTATTTGTGAAGATATTCAGTTACGATTGCCAACTTATGCGGTGCTACATGTCATAGTGAAGCATGACATTTGAACAGTTTTCTTTTATAATATTTGAAAATACTTCTGACAGTATACTATTTGCATAAAGCGTTCATGGGAAATACCTACCTGACTAGCCATTTCTGTGGCAGTAATATGAGGGTCCGTTTTTTATGAAATCGTCAACTTGGCAGAATTTTTCTGACGTCACTGCTTCGCAAGGACGCCCAGATCAAGAATGCTTCCTTTGAATGTATGAATCCAGCTTTAAACTGTGCAAAGAAATAGTGCTTGTTCCATTCTGCATTGACCAACTTGTTGCGAACCTGAGTTGGCTCTTACACGAAACAAAGATGTACTATCGTTATCGTTTAGGGCCTATTTTGTCCAATTGTTTTGGTATAGGTGTTTCAAAAATGTGTTTCTCAAGAATGGCGAAATAAATTTTCGTGATCTTTTTTTTTATTCATTCCTCGAAACGATTGTTGAAATCCAACCCTGGGACAAAACTTTTCAGCACCCCTACATACATGTCTAGTCATGGAATTATAATAAAAACCGCTTTTTTATAAATCTTAATAAATTTTACATCTTTCTTACAAGCGTTATAATGTTAGAGAATACTACCGCCCGGCTATGGATATGAGTTTCTATGCTTTAGATACTCACTTATGGTAACTTACCAGCCGATTGTATTTTTAGCTATTAGTTTGGACATGTAAGGTAGTTCTTCAATTAGTGAATTTTTAGATCTTTACCAGGAGATTCTCCACCAAATACCGATGACTGGAGTGGTTTAGAATTATCGTAGTAAATAAGATTCTTAAGAGCCTATTATGCCAGCAGAATACGGTAGCATACTTGCAAAGGTTCTGAATTCGCATTTATAGATTTCTAAAATATAAGCGGAGAGGCTGCACTGGGCGCTATCATTGCGATCATCTTTCTTTCGACTTTTGTTTATGATACGCCCAGTAAAACGGTTTGTTAATGAATATTGTCAATAAAAAGGACGAGTAAGTCAGCGTTTTTATTTTTTACTGGCTTTTTTACTGGTTGTTACGACATGATGAATATGTTTAATGTATATCTGGTGTACAAGTAGAGTTCCATCTGTACGTCATACCGCTACTATTCATGATACGCTTAGAGCGGACGCAAAATGCCTTATTTTCGCCACCTCCTGAATAAAGTACCAGGCGCCTAATTATAATTAGTACTTAATGCATATTAAGATTAGTACAATAACGACGACGACAATAAAATATCATTTGCAATACAGGTCTAATCAAATATTCGGGGTACTTCAGTCGGCGTGATCTACATATTGCATGTACATGTGATCTTTATTTGTGATATAATTCAGTTGAGTTGCAGTAGTTTTCATTCAACCAAGATACAATTTATTGAAACGTTTACCCATGCTTACTTTTACATGATAGTAACAAGATGCCTACATGCTGGAAAACTGCATATTAATATATATAATCTTGGTCTTAAAAAATTTTCTATGATATGATATAAATTTTGCTGAAACTGGCCGGAAGAACAACAGCAGTATTTATGAAATTGACGTTATTTTTGTTTTTTAAACAAAAACCAACAAACACTCAGCGGAAGAGTCTATTGTCGGGGACACAGGCGAGAGTAGCCAGGCAGCAAGTCAGCTGCCTGTGTCTGCCGGGGAGTTTATTCTATTCCTCCATGGTCAAGGAGGACCATGGAGGTGTTCCTTGCCGAAGTAGAGAAAACGGCTTTTTTTTAAAAAAAAACTGTTAAAAATTTAAATATATGTAAATATAACCAGTCTGTTAAGTAAACGAGGAGGGCAAATACAATCTAAAACTTACTTACAATTTTATTAATTTCTTTAAATATTTATCTGTGAAGTAGGAAACGACTTTTTTATTTCTTCTGTCAGCATGTTTTTAATAATTTTTTAAGATTTTAAGCTTTTGCATTTGTAACTTGCTATTTCTAAAAATTTTAGCGAGAGCGTTTTATTTATACTTGACTCTCGCTACATACGAACAATCATTTCGTCATTGTATGCACCAACTTTTTTTTCTCGGTTTCACAACTACCAGAACCTCGCTAACAATGTTATAGTAATTGGAACAATAAACCGGTTTTGAATGAGAAAAAAAAAAGGACTTTTTTTTTTCGGCAGTACATTGAATCAATGCATCTATTCTGTGAAACGAGGACCGTTTTTAGACAAGTCTATGCAAACGGGAAACAGGTATGTGAATGGGGGAAAAAAAGGAGAGTGATAAGCGCATGTTATTTTCTGAGAATGACCAATAATCTATCGCAATAGCTTTATTGCATGGTTGTACGAAAGTAATGAACGTAAGCAAGCAAATGCGAATATTGATTGGTAAAATGCACTCGTATGTGATATGTACGCCATAGTAATCAGCTAACAGCCATGGATCATTTACTCATTCTAGATCAAAGCGATATCCACCACTGTTCTTTTATCGAATGCTAGATTTCCTTGTTATTTCTCTGCTGACAATACCAAAGAAAAACTTTTATCGCATTTATCAATCCACGCAATAATGTTAAGATATTCTATATAAGGAAACGACAGATGTCATTAGGCATGAAATTTACGCTTGTCAAAACTCAATCTAACTACTTTTGGTGACCTGCATTTTGGTGCGCCCGCCCAGGCGTTTCAGCGCAGGCTTTTTTGGCAAGTGACGCGTGGTGATTAGATAATATAGAATGAGTGTAGCAACACATGACCACATGATAATCAGACGTTTTTATAAAAAAAAAAAGACGATAGAAATAGATTTACTTTCCGTGATTCGTTCAGTTTGCAAGTGAAACATTCCCTATCGCTTGATCGTTTAAAATCTACATCACATGTTCTTATATCCGCAGTGTATTGTCGCTCAACAGACATACTGCAAAGGATAGGCCAGACCTATTATGGCCTTCTTCCGTCCTTCTAAGCCCATAGAAGTAATCATTCAGTCTTGTAAATAATCCACATAGAATATATGATGGTAGAGTCAATATTTTAAGTATGTATCTTTATACGTAATAAGTGTAAAATCCATCAGTTGTGCTTTTGTTTGATAGTAACAACATAGTAAATCCAGAGATACAGAACCGCCCGCAACGTTGAGATCTTTGCAGTATCCAATCCGAGTATGCTCAGGACAACAACGCCGAATGCTTCACTTCCGAATTGGCTTTTTGAGAACTACAAGAAGGGTTTTCGATGGTACCAATTGTAAAGTCTATTGCATCAGCAGCTGCGTCATCTGCTAAAAGTATTAAAGGATTAAGTAACTTCAACGGAACAACGATTTCGATAATCGAGTAGAAATGAAAAGAAAACGTACAAACATACGAGCAAGAGGTTTTTAGCCCCCCCCCCCCCCCCCCCCCCCCCCCCCCCCCCCCCCCCCCCCCCCCCCCCCCCCCCCCCCACCCCCCCGCCCCCCCCCCCCCCCCCCCCCCCCCCCCCCCCCCCCCCCC
>CAJVPI010001234.1:0-14918 GCA_910592345.1 Paraglomus brasilianum
AAATGGTGGTTCACCAGTGGCCATCAAATGCATAATAATACCAAAAGAATACACATCTGATTTCTGAGTAAATTTGCAGGTATGGAAAACTTCCGGTGCAATAAAGGGTAAAACGCCCCGAATGGTTGATTTTGACTCGCGTGATTTCGTATCCGTGGATATAAATTTTGATTGTATGAAATTACATACCCTAAATTTGATCGCGCGACTTTATTTCAAAATAGAATAGTTTTGTTAAACCTTTATACAAAGTTTCAGCCGTCCCTTCCAGTTCTCGAAAAAATTGTAATAATTCTCTTGAATTGCTCTCAACAACTGCCTGAAAACCACAATCCAGACAATTAACATTATTATAACTCTTTCTGCCTGCTCTTTTTCAGCTTGTAAATAAGAAAAAATTACAGGGAAACAAATCTAAACTGTAAGGAGGATGAAGACTTACTCTGTTGTAAAAAGTTTATACCTGAGTGATGTTCATGCGGCAGTGCGTTATCACAAAGCATGACGTTTTTGCACCGTTTTTCTGTCCTTGATTTTGAAGATATTCAATTGCATCAATATTTTTCTGATTAATCAAATTCATCTCTGGCTTTTTTGGAACTTACTGAAAATCAGATTGGAGATGCAGGAGCAACAGCATAGGCAAAGACAAAAAGTACTGGTGCTCTAGCTCACTGTTATTATTGCAAAGTTGACACTTGATAGCTTCAACAAAATACATACAGTTTAAAAGTCTTGCTAATTATTCACAAACAAAAACGATGTATTTTCTTTTGTGCAAGATGAATTTCGCCAACAATTTAAGAGTGTTACATTTTTCAATCAAGAAATCAGTGAGAAGCTTCAGTAATCAAAACAATTATGAAACAAAACTTCATATTCAGTTTGATCAGCCATAGAATAAATTTATTTATCATTCAGATACACAGCCTCATTAACATGGATTTCTTTAATTTTGTTTGTCCATTGTCAAATTATTAATCCACCGCCTAACTGTCATAATTGAAGGAACATCTTCACCCCATGCATGCGATGGCCTCCATCTTGCTCTCCCAGCAAGTATAAATGAAGAATACTGAAGCCAGTGGTTTTGATGTTGAATTTTTAAAATCAATTCCTCAAGAACCAATAAGGAAATTGTGATAGAGTTTTTTTCAAGCAAAGTTTCGAACGCACACTTTATTTTGAGAGTTAAAATTGGACGATCAGAAATTATTAAATATCATAAAACTATTGTAATGACTATTACCTAGTACAGATATATTTGAATAACAACTATCCAATAACTATTTTCCTCAATGTCGTTCTAATTATCCTGACATCTAACACGTCCTTTACGAAATAACAACTTTGCCCGAAACTTTGGGTTCTGATTTCCTCAAACAAATGTCGAGTTCGCAATATTGCACCATCTGTATGAACGTCACTGTACCATTCGTATTCATAAATATGCAAATGCCTGTAATATCATGACAACGATATAAAAAACAACTCACGGAAATTGGCGAACTAAGGGAGAACATCAATCGAGGAAATATGTTAATCCGTCGGCGAGTTGCACTGATTGTTGTTCTTGATTCGACTGTTTTTTAGCAATGTATTTAACTTTTGAAGCATATAACAGAATAAGCAAAACCTGAAGTTCCGAACGATAATTATTTTCGAATTGAAAAATATTTTTCATAGTGTGTAATTTAACAAGGCGAGTATAACCTAGAATCGATATTAAATATTAAATATTACCATGTACAGTCCCCGGCGAAAATAATGGCGGCCAATATATTTTTTTAGTAGATCAATTTTGTTCTTATTATTTTTATTTAGTTCAAGACTAATATATAATTTGTAAAAGAAAATTAAGATGAAAAGTGCATCTATATTAATTTAAACCTAAATTTATGAATAAAATTTTGAGTAAGTTGATAATCTTCTAAATTTTAATTGACAAACGCGAACATCCTATAGTAGATTCGAGACAGTTATTATAAGTTTATATTAATATAGTCAATCCAAATCTCACGGAGATTATTAAAATTACAAATATAAAGACAAGGGTATTTTTAATCATGCCTGACGTATTAAGTAGATAGGAAAAATAATAATGCATTTACATATTACTATAACAACAAATGACCGATTTTTGTATTAACTTTTTATAAAAACCATAAAAGCGATTGTCACCGCCGTTATTTTCGCCGGGACTGTACGCCCTCGACTATAATCAAGTATTCCTCTACTATCCGTGTATCCGAATAGTTTTTATATAAATACACCATAAGGGCTAGTTTAATTAGAAGGAAAAAAAGTTTCCAACATTCGTCCACAATAACCAAAATTCATTGTGGCGACTGTATAGAATACGTATTTGTAGGGGCAGTGTAACTTCCCGTTACACTAGATTTCTGATACTAATTATAATGCTTAACACCAACATTAATTAACATTGTTCCATTGTATTCAACACTTACCGTAGAGCACTGAATATAGTACCCCCCTTAAATAGTATTCCCCTAAATTAGGACCCAGGAATTTTGGGTGAAGTTTTTGAAATGTACTCGGGTACAAATAGTTTATCGTACGTCACGTGTTACATATACTATGGTAATAGTACAATGCGGAGGAATTTCAAAGTATCCCTCAAATAGTACTCTCCTCCGCACACAGTACCCCGGGTACATCCTCCCGGGTACAATTCAAAAACTTGAGGCGTTCTTGAAATATACCCGGGGTACTATATTCAGTGCTCTACGGTATTATACTATACAGCTGCGTATATTGGGTGAAAATTTAATAGTACTGTTCTACGCTGAAAATTTGGTTTCTGCAATAGTACTGTCGTCCCGACTACTACGGGAGAGCAGATAATAATCGACACTTGGTATTTAGCTAGTCTCGGCAGAGCATGACGTCTCCTTCTCTAGATAAATCTCGGGTTACAGTTAGTGACCTTGTTCAATCAGGGCTTTGCACTTACGAAAACCTTCCCGTCGTAGAGTGACACTAATCCTGGATATATTAATTGCACTCGAGTAACTCTGTCGGCTCCTAAGATGGGATTTTTTTCTACCGTTGGGGTACAATTATAATAATGCGTATCTACATAACAAATTAATTATCGTAATTTGCCACTCGAATAATCGCAGATAAGAAGTGATTATTCTTCTTCGATATAGAGACTAGCGGTTTCTCAGCTATACCGATAAGTTACCAGGGAATGAATCATTAAAAATGTATTTCAGAGTATAAAGACTACTCGTTTATTTACAATAAAGGAATCGAAAGTAATTAAACATGCACGGACCTCCCACAATCCAATTGCTACTTATATATCTTTCGGGCGGACTAATTGATCTATTTTTAGCCGCAACAACTAACCGTCTAAGCTATTGTCCTCAGTATACGTTATTACTTTTACAGCGATTGTTGTATATCGATATCACCTATTACGTGTATTTCTGTACTACTATGATGCGAATTCCGCAGAAATTGTTTATATCGTAACACCACAGTACTCATTCAGTTATACGAGAATGAAAATAGAGCATCAACATGAGTTATATCATAGAGCAGCTGAACAAGGACCATGCCAGTGCTCAATATAATCTTGCTGTATGTTATTATAATGGAACTGGAGTAGAAAAAGATGAACAAAAAGCAGTTGAATGGTATAAAAAAGCAGCTGAACAAGGAGTTGCCAATGCTCAATGTAATCTTGCTGTATGTTATGAAAATGGAACTGGAATAGAAAAAGATAAACAAAAAGCAGTTGAGTGGTATAAAAAAGCAGCTGAACAAGGATATGCCAATGCTCAATATAATCTTGCTGTATGTTATGAAAATGGAACTGGAGTAGAAAAAGATAAACAAAAAGCAGTTGAGTTATATCATAGTGCAGTAAAACAAGCACATATGTCAGTGCAAGTCAGAAACAGTAGGCATTATTGCAAAATGGCTGGGGCAAATTTTGACATTAATTTTTTGTAACTAACTTCTGTCAATCAAGAGCTAAAGAAGGAAATGTTTATGCGCAATATATTCTTGGCCTGTATTATGAAAATGGAATTGGGGTAGAAGCAGACATTAAAAAGGCACTTGAATTATATGAAAGAGCAGCTGAACAAGGATACACCAAAGCAGTAAGTAAAGTGTATACTTTTTATGAAAATGGGTTAGAAGTAAAGAAAAGAATAAGGGAGAAGGTTGAATTGTATAAAAATGTTAAAAAAAGACGCTTAACATAGAGTATAAGGCATAAAATTGAGTAAAGATAAATTACATTTGTCAAATACAAGCTATGGAATTTTCTATATTAAAATTATCGTTTAATTTATCTATATTGAGTATTAAATAGCAAGGTTAATAAACAAGTTTATTATAATAAAGATGTGTCAGTTATGTTTTGTATGAAATACTGTGTTATGTTTTGTTGCGCGGGAGAGTGTTTGCATTCTAAATTTGACTAGGAATGTTCTTAAAATTTAGTAGTCTTGCTTGTATATTTACTTAACTGCCAGTCCGATTATGCGCATGTCAAGTTTAATTGCAAAGGGAAGATTGTTATCTTTGAAGATAGTGCCTTAGAATGACATGTTTGGATTTGCTTACGACGGCTTTTTTTTTTCAGGTTAATTACCAACCCAACAATGTTGGCAAACTCTCCAACGTCAAATCCTATAATTCACAGTTAGTGACCTTTAACTAGACTTTAATACTCACGAGTCTTTATAATCGATTTCGTATATGCACTCGATTGCTAATTAACTGCAGAATCGGCTTCTACTTTTATTGATGAAATTAATTCCAATAGCCTGTAGGATGACTAGAGAGGGGAATCTGTAAACGCGTTTGTAGACAAGTGACTAGCAATCATATTTGCCAATTCCGTGATCGGACCAACGCAACCGATGTGGAATCTGTGGTTTGCACACACAATCAATAGTGACGGCCAAGAATTATACGAATATTTGTTTTGTTTTTTTCTTAATATATGAATAATCTGATAGAAATGAGTACAAGTTGAAGAATTGTCAAGATTCAAAGACCGGAATTCTAGCTATAGCTGAGATTTGCTACATAGGCACTCTCGATAAGTCGTCCTCGTCGGGGCGGAGATTTTATCCGACTTATCAAATTTCATAAATTTTAAATAAACCCCCCCCCCTTAGCAATTCCAATTTGATGTTTTAGGTCATTCATCCTCGAGATTACTATCTACTTTTATATCAAATATATTTTGATGCTATCCAGAATAATCGTATTGCTTATGGTTTCTTCTCTCTCTCTCTCTCTCTCTTCTTCTTCTTCATTATCTTCCAGTACTTCTTGTATTGACTAAAACGGTAAATAATATCACGTGATCCGACTTATCGAGAGTCATTTGTATAAGCCGATTGAAAGGGTTGTCCGACTTACAGGTTTATCGCGATTTTATATGTGTGTCCGACTTATCGAATTTTTTTGAAGAGGCGAAAAATTTGTCCGAGTTAAGCCAAATCCGGCTTATCAATAATTAAAATACTCGCTGACACTTACAGCGATTGGTTTATTTTGTAAATTATATAGCGAAGAATTCCGCAGTGGCTTCTTGCTGCTAACCAAAAATTTCTGCAAATAGATTAGGTCCAACTATGATCAGCACTACTTGGATGCTTCGAAGAAAATTTTAGTTATATCAAACGACGTGTTTTTATTCAGACATTAGTTCAACTACGCAATTCTCTAATCTGGTCAGTTTATTCGGTCAACACAGCTGAGTATAACCGTAATTGAATGCATCAAGAGAAATGTGTTTTATTTAAGGATTATTCAATTATTTTAAAAAATGCACGTAACAGCACACCAAACCAGCGAGTCTATTAATGAAATTAGAAAGTGTAATAATGGCGTTTTAGTTATTTATGGATATAGTAGATACGTGTAGACGTAACGTATTTAAAGCCTAAACCCCAATCACTTCTATGATATCCAACATCCCATGAGGTTTTTATTAGAGGAATCGACATATTACTTTTCGATTTGAACAAAAAATTTTCGTGACCTAAAATTGAGGCTTTATTTTGGGAGAAAGGGTTCGGTGGAAACCGATTGTTACGGAAACGATATTTTCTTTGTGCAAAAACATTACCATCTCTTTCAAGGGCCCTTAAATTAGCAGCTACCGATGTGACCATGCATGATTCACATGGTCTAGTAAACTCCGTGGCTTTGGTTTACATGAGCGCACGCGGTTAAAGTCAAAAGGAGAATGGCTTTCTGATAGTTATCAACTCCAAGATTCAATTTTTATGACGCCTGAAGGGTATGAATGGCTAGTATTTGATTAATTTTCAAAATTGGTTTCCGCATTGCAAAATAAATCGTCGAGAAATATTTAGGAAACTCGCCATCTAAAATACGTAATCTACAATTTTAAAAACTGTTGATTATCCAATAAATTAGAGCTAAAATATTAAATTATTTCGCAATAGTGATAGGCGTCTGCCATTTGAGAATGAGTCTGCCATCGAATTTTAATAATGTCTTACGCATATATTCATAGTAACTTAGCTGAAACTTTAACATCTTTCCAATAGCGCTGCATATCTACTGATGTTATATCCACAGTAATATCTCTCCAATGTTACCATTGTGATACTGTTATGACTGTTGTGAGGTTACGACAATTTGGTGAACGTATTTCTCTCTCATAGTATATATACTGATATAAAATGATTAATAAGCGTTGCTAAAAATAATTAATCTGTTCGAAAGATATACAAGCAGTGTAGATTTCAGCTAGAATAGTGTGTTCGAAACATTTGATTTATTACTTTGATTTCTTTAATTCATACGAGCTTGTAACCTGACGGTCTAACTGCATACGTGTAGTGTGTAACCGTCAATAATGACGAAAATAAACTATAATCATTCCTCTTATTATTATATTATATAAAACATATAAATTTATTATTCGGTTAAATATCAAGTCTTAATGACAAAGTTGTTAAATGTTCAGATTCTAATTCTAAATAGAATTGCTTAATTTCGACGTAAAAACAGCCTACACCTATTGTAACACCTCTGGATATGCAATGTTTCGCGTACACCCCGTTTCAGTTATTAGAATCTTAAGGTTTGCCTAGCAACATAAAGTTGGCCATGAGAAAATACTGAAGTCGACAAATAAATTCCTACGTAATTTAAAAGTTTGACCTTGTGCCTTATTGATGGAAACTGACGGCGTTTCAGTACAAAGATAAAAATCGCATTGGGACGAATTCGAGGAAGAAAGGCACGTAATCCAAAAATTTTCGCATATGTTCGGGTCGTCCACCGTGCAGAACTCCACAAGTAATTGTTACTTTGAGAATACACGTTTGATATCTTATTCCCAAAATTATTCGATATAACCGTTGAACCACTAAATTCCTATATTGGAAAAGAATAATCGCTACTTGTCCCGCGATTATTTCCGTGGCGATTGCGATTGCGATAATTAATTGTTTACTCTTAAACGCGTTTGTTATAGTCATAAATACCAATACCCCAACGGTAGACTGCCGAATTAATCCCAACGTAGAGAACTGAGAACGAATTAATTATTCAGGATTAGTATTTATGCATCTCGTGAGTAGAAAAGCCTAGTGTTAAAGGTCACTAACTGTAAATTTTATTTAACTAAAAGTAGGAGAGCCACACTTTGATCGAAATTAACTAGATTCCTAGAGTCAATAGTCAATTGCTCTCCCGTGATTGTTGACTCGACACTGTCATAATGATAACACAACTCATTTCACTATAGTATCTTTTAAGATGTCATGAAAACACCATTTATTAATCTTTCCCCCCCAATCTTATTTTTATAATAGATACCAAGAAGGTATTAGGCACAAACATTGCCTCTTTCGGCAAGAGCATGATACATATTGGCTATACACTATAACCACTGTCAGTTATAATCAGTCAGCTGAACAATAATATTACTTGGGTGAGACAAGCCTTAATTTTACAGTTTACTAATGCCTTAATATTAAGACATTCGAATTAATGACCTAAATCTGCAGGACTTCTCAATTGGCGATAGAAGTACTATATTCACAATGGTGATTGTTAAGTAAAAGAGATATCCGCTATAAGTAACCGCTCACTGTAGTTTGCTGTTGCTAACGAGGGATTGTGACGTGGGTATATATTGAGCAAATTTACTATTTGAAGATTTAATCGATTATTAGTAGATAAGTACTAACAAGTCGCCAACGATTGGTCGCAATAATAAGAGAAAAGCAGAACTTGCTTGCTTTTTTCTTCTTTATTATTTTTATTGTATACATATAAAAAGACGTGTCTACTAGCATGCCTCATGAACATGCCTCATAATATGAACATTTCCTGGACATCTCGAATCGCCAGGATTCAACCGCTGTTTATATACATGTCGAGATAATGTAAATAACTTTTAATTTGCATCGTATAACTAAGTTAATGGGATAATAAGTCATTTGGGAAATATTACGTCTAATTTCTACTAATCGAGTGTAGCATCTCCTTGAAGTGAAGTCATTTTATCGTAAAACCCTGCAACATCACAATATATGCATCTAAAATTAGACATTTCAAATGACTTGTGCTACTGCAGTCGTGCAATAATTAAGGAAATAATAATTTCCCATTTTACACTACTGAGCGCTCAAAGGAGCTTCGGTTATCCCATAATTAATGTTGTCAAGAGTTATGCTGTGCGCTGCATGGAAACGCAAAAGGTTTCTTTTGATGTCTTGCAAGTATTTCGTTAAGCAGAATTGTTTTTAAATATACAGTGCGCGAAAAATGTTTTTGGAATAATATTGTTACTAATTGTGCAACGAGAAATGATCAGATAAACATGAAATATGCTCTTCATAATACAACACATTGACTTACCTATTGCTACTCAACAGCTTTACTTAAACCATTCCCGTTCATTATTTGACGGCATGCTTTGAATCAAATTAACATCAGTGCTTTTTCCGAAAGACTTTTATTTTTTAATATCATATCTTTAGAAGACGAAATAAAAGTCAATTTATGTAAAGTGTAGGCTTCTTGAGTATCATTTTGCTTACGGAGTGGTTATAATCGTGCGACATCGGCCAATAAAAACCTTGTTGTATGTTTAATAACAAAACGAAAAGTGTAAACAAATAAAACAAATAACGCAAAGTTACGGGGTTATGCGGTCGGGTTTTTTTGCCGGTGTTACATGCATAAACATAGAATGCACAAAACGCACTAGTTGACTTTTTGATTAGACGCGTATTTTGGAAGAAAATAGAGTTTATGCATTTTATTACAAAAACTTTTTTTCGCGCATTGTGCGTATATTTTGGGGAGAAGAAATAAGTTCAAGTTTTTAAGCTATTGGTTATGGGGTATATTACTGTATGTGATGTAGGACGAACATCACTTAGTCACTTACAGTTGTTTGTTGCTTAGCAAACATTTGCGGCAAGAAAACTAATACTAAGTACGAGCTCTTGGCATAAGATTGTTGCAAAAGGACTAATTATTACCTACATGATCTCAAAAAACTCTACATTTGCTGCTGCATCTCAGGCACTATCATGCATGCTCATCTCGGTGAATCAATGGCCTTAGCATATCCTAATACTAATTCATTCCTATTGTAAATGAGATGCTGTGATATTTACAGTTGTTCTATACTATTATTGTATCCACACGTTGTTTATAATCATTGGGCCATTATGTTTGTGAGAATGCAGTTTGCATTGTGATAACATGATTGTGAACTCCCTGCCTATCATGTAGTACGCCAAGTCTGATTAACATAAATTGTGTCTATATAATGCGATAAAGTTGTTCGCTAATGAGTTTTATGAAACCATGCAATGCACATACTAATCGTATACGTAATAAGTGAGGGAGTGGTAATTTTCGAGGTCACACTTTGTAGATGTGTACTTTTGTTTCTCGTTCATCTTCAAAAGATGGCCGACTCTGCAGCTTGACACTATGTGCGACTCTTCTTATCTGTCAATTAATATTAAACAAAGAATATGCTGTTCAACTTTAACATTTTATTCTGTATCGGAACACCCATAACTGAAACCTTTCTGCACAAGTCAATTATTGGTGTAATTTTCGGCGTAATTTTCCCATGATTCAAAGATTGCTCATTCGGTTAGTTTACTTGAAAATGTGTCAGTCATGATTAGCTGTTGTGGTCTCACGTAGACCCTGATCAAATGTCCAATTTGTTGCAGCATGCTTATAAGATTACCCAGATTCCAATATCTTAATGGCGGTAACTACTGCGTGAGTACACGGTACTCGCATCATTTTAAGGAGATGCTCTAAAAGCAGATAGCATCGATGTCACTTATCCTGGTTTCAACTTGTATCGGGGCTGGCGGCTCGATACAAAAATAATTCATTCAGGTAGAGTATAATCCTCGTTTCAATAGTTGTTAATAGATGAAGAAGTTATCCCTATCCCTATAAACTTACCGTTGTCTCTGGTATTATTCAGGGGTTATTATTCTGTTACAGAGAGCGATTCTAGACTTGTTATTATGAAATATTATAAGCGATTACGGCAAGTATGCGAACCAATCTGAATCGTATGGCCGTAACACAATAATATGATCTGCAAGGAATAAACCTGTGCCGGAGTTTACTAAACGAGAAATTTGTGCGATTTTCGAGGAATTAGTCGGGGAACTCTAAATAAGTTGAAAATAATAATAATACGAGATACATGGTAAATGGAACGTTCTTCAATATGTACTATGTAAACTGCTACTGCTGCCGTAAGTGTTGCCTTTGCAAAGATCAGCGTACTATCTATCCAATCAATGCTGTCCCTCAATTAATTAGGAAGAATAGTAAACCAATAGCAATAGACGAATGCAAGTATCCTACGATCGATCTGTCGAACCGCAGGCTTCATTAAATATGCACAGAAAAGGATACAGATTATCAATGTGAGAGACATTAAATATATTGCTATGACAAACTGCTACGACAATAGTTTTTTATAGATCAGCAAGTAAACATAATAATATATGTTCCCAAAGTCAGAATTGCAGATTACTAATAAAGAATCACACGTTCCGATGTCGATTATACATAAGGGACGTCTCATATTTAATCCAAAAAGATAAACGACTGCCGAGAGTAACCACGAGTGAAAGATTATAAAAATAATTGGGGAAAGAAAAAACAATTAAATATTCACGACTGGGAACGCTATTCACGTTTTTTTCCCATCCTTTATCAACATGCCCCCAACATGGCGATTAGCCATTTACATCTCTCTCGCTGTCTTTACATTCTTCTATCTCACTCTCACTGTAACGTTCTTTTATATCCGCCGACACAAGATAGATGATTTCAAATATCGCCCTCTTCGCTTAAATCTCTTAAGCGCCTTTGCAACAATCATGCTATGCGTAATGTATTGTCTACGAACTGCATTCTATCCGAACGATTATCCCTGTCTCCTCATCCATTGGCCGGTCCATATTGGATATTGTTTATGGTGCTCTGCCATCGCTTGTCGCGCGCTTTCATTCGTATGGACTGCTAGGTTCAACTTGGCAAAGTTACAAATGAATACTGTATATAGAAATAATGCATATGAGGGCACGGTTGCGACCTTACGGGACGGGAAAAAGCGAGCAATCGGGGGCAGCAAAATGTATAGATTGGATGTGAGTGATAAAGAGGAAGAGCCTTTGATACTGAAAAGAGTAAGAAAATGGAGACATGCAGCAACCGATAAATGGTTGGCGGAAAGGATCATCTATCCAGTAGTCGCCTTTTCCATTGCTATGGCTTTAATCGTGCAAGCTTTTTCGCCCGAACTCGGTTTTAAAGCGGTTCATACTGTTTGTCCAACGACTACTATTTCGTACGTATCCAAGTATCTTTAATCATTTTTGTGACTAAAGCTCAATATCTAACCTCTTTACCGCAATTAGATCGGTTCCAATCACCACTGTCATCGTAACTTTTCTTTTAATCATATGTCCCTTCCTTTGTTATTTACTTCACGACATCCGAGACGCTTTCGGCTTGAAGAGAGAATTGTATATAGCAATGGTGTGCGGAGCGGCCGCGTGTGTAGGATATTTCGTTTTAGAAAAAGTTGCTACAGCAGTGCGTGAATATTTTGGTAGCTTCATGTTTTCATGGATTTTCTTTATGCTCTGGCACACGATATCTATTACTACGCCACTGGTGCGGTCGTTTAAAAAGAAAGAAACTGTCGAGCTAAAACCAGACGCATCTTCAAAATATCGGAATTTTGTTGCAGTATTGGAAGACCCTGATTTGTTTCCGCTATACAAAGGTAATTTAAATGGATTAAGAGGGAGGGGAGGGGAATACACGTATCTATATTCCTATATGCCTTGTCTGTTTTAATTCCATGCTAATTCGAAACGTTTCTAATAGAATGCGTGGCAGCATGCTTCTGCACAGAGTTAATAGTCTTCCTTGAAGAATACCAAGTTCTAAAATCTCTCGTCGTCCAAGCTTGCAATTCGACCCACCAGCCGACTCCATTATCCCCAGTAGCGATAAAAGAAAAGAAAAGTCTCAGCTTTGCAGACATCCCTAGGCGCGCCGAACCTGCTCATAATCTTGTACAGACACCATGTACAGTCTCGATCACTGACACCGTGCCAGATTTATCAAAAATCCCAATATCGCAAGAGCTGTATGAAGAATACATGAGATTTTATTACATGTTCTTTGATCAAGATTCTGAATTGGCAATTAATATCCATGGGCCGACGTTAGCGGAAGCAAAGGCTATAGTAGGGGCAGGAAGGTTTGAGATTACAATGTTTGAGAAGTCCAGACACGAGGTTTTTGAATTATTGTATTGGAATACTTATGATGCGTTCTTACGAATGTTTGGCGACGAAATTACCGAGGTGAGAATTTAACAGCCATACCGCAAATTGTTATACGTTTTCTGTAAAATTATTAATCCTAATTCTCCCTCCCCACCCTCCTTAGATTAAGCCTCTATCCAAGTTATTTAAAACGCTTAATCGTTGGGGTGTAGTGAAGAAAAATGGGAGTTATATTGTATAAAAAAACTAATAGCATGAATTTATTCATGGCAAGATTTGAGCAAGTTAAAGTTATAAAATGGGACACGCCGCTATTTTTCTTTTTGTCAACTAGTTCTTATATTTAACTGTACAATTTAGAATTAAAAATTTAAATTAATTAAAAGCGAGGGCA
Organism: Paraglomus brasilianum; assembly: GCA_910592345.1. NCBI lineage: Eukaryota > Fungi > Glomeromycota > Glomeromycetes > Paraglomerales > Paraglomeraceae > Paraglomus > Paraglomus brasilianum. The sequence goes on from CAJVPI010001234.1 coordinate 13,234, forward strand.
CGAAAGCATCGTTTGAATGAAACGCGGTTTTATTTTTCAATGTGTACAAACCAAAACAACCATTTGATAGACAACTTCTTGAATAGTGTACAGTTATGCCTCAGTTATATTCTATGTCTGAGGTAAGTATATAGAATAAATAGCATTAGCATTAGCATTAGCATTAGTATAGCAGATGTATTTTAATAAATAATATTCTTATATCGGTTAATAAATTTAATAGTGGTACTTTACCAATACGACAGAAGTGATGGAAGCAGACGTAGTTGATAACTCACCTATGCAAATACGACAGATTTGATCAACAATTGGGATGATTATAGATGGATTTAGAAATCAGTCTTAACAGTCCGCATAGGCTCTGCTTTTATCGCATCTCCAGGATCTAGTCACAAAGTGGCAATCGCATTTTAATTTTCCAATCACGGTGAAGAGTTGAGCAAGATAATCTTGCCCTCATTGGCCGACTGCACGGGTCATTTTTGGAGTATGAAAACAATGTCAGGAAGCACGCGTCTACATTCGAGCTGGACGGTGAAGCTTTGTTGTCAATTTCAGCACCGGTTGGATGATGCATATTATTCAGGAACGAACTCATTACCAGTTTCATAACCTTTAAATCATGTACTCTCCGTACATATTCAAATGATCTACCCCGGGCAAAGGCAGCTAACAGTAAACGTGCATTTTATTTCGGTATCTTTTTAACTCAACCCGTATTGACATACTTAATTAATTTAATTAGAAGAGGAGTAAACCCTTGAATAAAATAAACTGTAAATAACAAATTTATTCAGTGTTTGAGTCGCTAAATCATAAGCAGTGGATGATGTTAATACTAATATAGATTGACTTTGTTATGTGAACAGAACCAATCGTTGTCTTTGTAACCACCACTAAATCCAAACTATCTCCCTTACTACATATTATTCCTCGTCAACCTCCCCTAACTCTACCTCTGACTGATGAGAATTATTTCTTGGTTTAGACAGACCTCCAGTGGGTAAGAGCGTACTAGAATATTTACTCTCCTTCTCGAGACGTGATAAGGGTTTTACATCATTATGATAGATAGTATTCCATGCGTTACTGACAGAATTGTCCTTGCCAATCTCTTTCAAAAGATTGCCAATATCATGCCAAAGTCTCCATGCCTCTGGACGCTTGTCAGGATCAGCATCACAACACTGCTCGGCAAGTTTCTTGTATTCCTCTGGTGCGGAGTCAGGCATCGATGGTCGTAGTCCGCCCACAATGTTGCATGCTAAATCTCTATCGAACTGTCTATCTCTAAAAGGTGGTTCACCAGTAGCAATCAAATACATAACGATACCAAAAGAATACACATCTGATTTCTGAGTAAATTTGCAAGTATGGAAGACTTCCGGTGCAATAAAAGGCAAAACGCCTCGAATGGTTGAATTTTGTTGACGTGAATTCACCGATTGAGAAAGACCAAGATCGCATATGAATGGGTATGCCCCATCATGCAAAACTATGTTTCCGCCATGAATATCACAATGCACTAATCCCATATTATGAATATCATCCAGATATTTTGCAATAGCAGTCAAACGCAGTAATTTCATTCCCCACGTCAATTCGTTTATATTTTGATCCAAATAAGACAAAAGACTACCATTGTTAGCATATTGCATAACAATTATGTACTCTTTTGTTTCTGG
>CAJVPI010001235.1:0-14916 GCA_910592345.1 Paraglomus brasilianum
CTTCCAATTGTTTAGCAACACAATTAAACATTGGTACAAAAATACAAGGCCTGTCCGCCTAATGCCAAAAGACAGGCGTAAGATTTTTGCTTGGGGAGGATTTTGTATCAAAGGAAAGACTAGTCTTTTCTGCTTTTGAGGCATAATGGACAGTAAACTCTATGTTGAAATAGTAGAGAGACATCTCCCAGAGGTAAACAGGATGCTGGGAAAAAGTGGAGGTTTCAACGATCCTAAACATACTAGTCACATGGCTAAGAATTTTTTTTAAGGAAAATGTCCCAGAAATCATGGATTGGCCTTCTAACAGTCCTGACCTTAACCCCATTGAAAACCTCTGGGCAATTGTCAAAAGAGAGACAGAAAGGTGCATGCATAAGAATCTCAATGAATTGGAGAGGATTATGGTGGAAGAATGGAATGCTATCCCAGTCAGTGTTCTAATTAATTTAGTAGATTTCATGAAGTGACATTGTGAAGAGGTTATTGTGAAAAATGGTGAACAAATATCTTATTAAATTTATATCAATAAAATCTACTCATTTCAAACTTTCATTTGATATATAATATGTGCTGATGTGTGCAATATTGACAGAGCAACATGGGTTTTAATTTTTTTTCTTCACACTGTAAACTTCATCTGATTGGCAATCCTCATCTACTAATAACATTTCAGCTTGGATTGAATTTGTCCTGGATCTTTTTGAATCAGATCCTCTTGTTTCATTAGGATGCTAGTGGCCCTCTTGCATAGTATAGTTAATTGTTGTTCAGAATGAGTTTGAAAGAAGTTGTCAATATTGTCCTATAGAAATACAAGGAGATACATTAAAATGTTATCTCTGCTGATTCTCATGTCTTCTAAGTAACAAAATGCATCCGTACCTTTCCTGATCTCTTTTTTGCGAAATGAACATATTAATATCATTAGTTCTGCCATCAGTTGTCCCACCATAAATTGTCCCACCACAGATGGATCCACTTTCCAGTCCAGAATCATTGAATCTTGAATGTTGATACACTCGTTTTGTCTGCTTTCTCAATCTTTGGCAACTTTTCGGTCAATGCCTTACAATGAAAGATTGAGGAATTAGTAACTGATATATTTTTAAATCATAATATAACAATTTTCACATCCTATCAGGTCGGCAAGAAGGCTTGAACACAGCTGACGCGAGAAGGGCCCTCTGTGCCCCAATAGGACCAATGTCGGGTCGGCAAGAAGGCTTGAACACAGCTGACGCGAGAAGGGTCCTCTGTGCCCCGGCAAAGGTTTTGTAGCTCAACGAGAAGTTTTGAATGGCAAGAAGCGAGAAGAATTCCGGCCACGCTACTTATTTCTTATTCGTATTTAACAAAAAAGAAAAGTTTTTACTTGCCAATTCATACATGTCAAAGAGTACGTGTGCTCTTTATTTCCTTATCCTTGTCACAGATGGATCCACTTTCCAAAATCGTTGAATCTTGAATGTTAATTGAAGGTACAACACTCGTTTTGTCTGCTTTATCCCAATCTTTGGCAACTTTTCGGTCAACGCCTTACAATGAAAGATTGAGGAATTAGTAACTGATATATTTTTAAATCATAATATAACAATTTTCACATCCTATCAGGTCGGCAAGAAGGCTTGAACACAGCTGACGCGAGAAGGGCCCTCTGTGCCCCAATAGGACCAATGTCGGGTCGGCAAGAAGGCTTGAACACAGCTGACGCGAGAAGGGTCCTCTGTGCCCCGGCAAAGGTTTTGTAGCTCAACGAGAAGTTTTGAATGGCAAGAAGCGAGAAGAATTCCGGCCACGCTACTTATTTCTTATTCGTATTTAACAAAAAGAAAAATTTTACTTGCCGACTCATACACGCATGCTCCTGATTTCCTTATCCTCGCCACAGATGGATCCACTTTCCAAAATCGTTGAATCTTGAATGTTAATTGAAGGTACAACACTCGTTTTGTCTGCTTTATCCCAATCTTTGGCAACTTTTCGGTCAACGCCTTACAATGAAAGATTGAGGAATTAGTAACTGATATATTTTTAAATCATAATATAACAATTTTCACATCCTATCAGGTCGGCAAGAAGGCTTGAACACAGCTGACGCGAGAAGGGCCCTCTGTGCCCCAATAGGACCAATGTCGGGTCGGCAAGAAGGCTTGAACACAGCTGACGCGAGAAGGGTCCTCTGTGCCCCGGCAAAGGTTTTGTAGCTCAACGAGAAGTTTTGAATGGCAAGAAGCGAGAAGAATTCCGGCCACGCTACTTATTTCTTATTTGTATTTAACAAAAAGAAAAGTTTTACTTGCCGACTCATACACGCGTGCTCTTGATTTCCTTTTTCCTTCAGGCTCATGGTCAATAATGTTTCGGAGGGATTTAAGATATGAATCTATTCGCTTTCTGTCTTTTAAAAGATTGACAATAGACAATTCGCAAGATTTCGATCAAAAAAGTCGCGTGGTTGGTATACAGAAAAGTGGGCTTTTATGCCTGCCGAATTCTGATCACGTGTAGAGATTCCAAGATTACGTTCCGCAAAAATCGTGACTGTAAGGGGATTTGCCATTACTGACTTAATCATGACGACTCATCGTTATACCAGAATCTTGCAATAGTAATCACTATCACTTCACGTGACTTAAATTTTGCTCAGATCGTGCATCTGACACTAATACCATAAACAGGCACCTCGTTGTGAATAAAAGTTCCTCGCAATAGACACTCGTACTTTTGCTTTATTCACACTAGTAATAATAATAACGATAAACAATAAGCAACCATGTTTGAATATAGTAAATAAATAGTCAAAGAACACAATCACATGACATAATGACATACAGTCACAGTCAACACTTTTGGGGGTACTGTAGGGGGTCTGACTGTATATCCATATTAATATGATACAGCATAATGATAATTACCATAAAGAATCAAAAATATGGTTGTTATGAAATAGTCTTGCGCATCAGATAAAGGAATACGTTATCCATTGAATAAAAAAAGAAACATTTCAAAAATCAATATTTTTGTAGTAACTTCGTAAGTAATTAATCTAGTTTTTGTAGTATTAGTATCTTGGTGACTTTGTTCTTGTATTAGAAACTCGCGTTCTTTATTAACGTGTCATTGTGTTTGTACTGTGTTAAACACGTGAATTATTCCGATATTTGAATTGTTCTGTTTACAAAATCGAAAGATTACTATTAATCGAACAGTCGAACGCACATATAGTAACCGCCTTATATCCTTCAATCCACTTGACGCAGATTATTCAAACAAGGGTTTCTTCAGACCAAACAGCCGGCGTTTTCGACAATATCCAAAGCAAACTGTGCTCTCGTTATACAACGCGCAAGACGCTCAGAGAATTTATCGATTCCATAGAAGCCGAGAAAAAGAATTCGATTGTTCAGAAAAGAAAAAGGGGAAAAGACCTTTGAGACCTAATGAAGACGATGAGACTCAACCTGAACACGCTCTTGATGAAAACAGCGATCTGGAAAAGAAATCAATAATGAGGAAGTAGACAAATTTCGTAATATAATACTAGAATATTCGGATGGCATGTCTCGAAATATGATTGGTGTAAATGCCGAGAATTTCAAACCGATTTATAGATCTAGCACTGCGATAAGAATCAAGGCTAACAGAAATACACTTTTACAAGCACATACTTTCAGAATCCACGCGACTTTCTTCTCAATTCATGTTTTAGAATTACGCTTTGTTACACACCGACTGTTCGGCCAGAAATCTACCTTGCGTATATGATTCTCTTTCGAAGAATATTCAGTTAGCACTCATGCGCAACTAAAGATGGCGACATGCGTCTGCTAGTGCAGCAGCAAAAAGTTTAACAAAAATAGTTAAGTATCTTCCTGAACTATCCTCATTGCTTGACTCTTTAGACAATTACTCTATATGTGAAAGACATTACAATCAGGTAATAGTCAAAATGTCTTTTGTGAAACAATTAACTAAACTGGATGATTCAAATTTTTCAGATTCGGACGAAAAAGAAGAAAGCTTATTGATAATAACGATGAGATGCAAGTTCGTGAAAAAAGCTTTTCCGATTTCGGAGTCCAAGTATCTATGCAAGATCCAGTGTATGAAACGCTTTTGAAAAGGAATAGCAAGTTGGAAGGAGTTGTTATTAGAAAAGAAGCACTGAAAAGACTGTTAGATGAAAGACTTGCTGACGAACAAGATCGTGTAAGGTTGGTGTGTTAGGCAAGAGAAAAGAGTAACGCGAAAATTTAAAAACGATCGCGAGCGACAAATGATATGGTCTGGCCAATAAAAATATACCTGCCTGTGAGTAATACTGATTGGCTATATCGGCCATTGTTACACAAGATTTTATAAAACTATAATAAATCTATTCTAGACTGATACAAGTGAATGAACGGTGGAGACTGTGATGATTCATCAAAGATATCTTCGAAATATCCAAAGATTGTCCCCAAGAACAGCCTTTATCTCACCATTTGAAAAGGCCAAGATAAGTCCATTGTCAAATGTGCTCACGCGATATATCACTAGTAGTAAGTATTGCCGGATGTGATCTATATGTACAATATGAGATTTGTAACAAAAAAAATGTGTGTTGATACAAAAGCAACAACAGATCCACCATCACAGCAACCGCCATTATTGCTTAGATTGAAGACTGATGTGAAAGAAGCTATGAAAAATAAAGACAAGATGAGGCTTAATACCGTGAAGGTGTGAGAATTAATGCATCGATCGCGATGCTTACCGTGCCAGATATTATAAAAAGCCCTTTGCTCATCTTACTGTTAATTCTACTCAATCCGTGATGAAGGGGGTACTCTCGGATATAACCTATGCATCAAAGTCAACGTCTTCCACGTCTCAATCTCCCATTGATGACTCATCAGTGATAAGGATACTTCGGGGTGCCATTAAACGCCGTGAAGAATCAATTTCCCAATATACAGCAGCCAATAGACTAGATCTCGCTACTAATGAAAAGGAGGAACTTGAAATATTAAAGAGCTATCTACCCGAGCAAATGAGCGAAGAGGATATTGAAGCTGAAGTTAGAAAAGCGATAAAACAGGTTGGAGCTAGTAACGTGAAAGATGTTGGGAAAGTTATGAAAGAAATTAAGATTGATGAGGGAAAGGCTGATAAAAAATCTATTAGCATCATCGCAAAGAAAGTATTAAGTGAATCTCAGTGACATGCCATTAATTTAGTAAAAGAAATATGTAATTGCATAATATTTGTCAGGCAACTGCTAGGGTCAATAGACAAAAAGATGGATTTGTGATCCAAACGTCTCCCTTTCCCACAATGGAAACATTTTTGTATATAAACTTTCATTTTCTCCATGGCAGATCCTCTAGGCCCGCTTCTCTCTTTTATTCCTGCACATGAGACCGTTTATTTTAGTCGGCGTCCAAATACCGAGACGTTTCATAGTAATAGGCCTTTGTGCTATAGGCTTAAACATAAGCTATGCGGGTAATCCAATGGCTTACTGTTGTTTCTCAACTCGTTCTCTTTCTCAATTCGTACGCTCTCAATACAATGGCTATCTGAATAGATCGAGCCAATATGTCTATAGCCATAGTCTATATGGCTAAAGAATTTAACTGGTCTTCGACCGTTGCGGGATTGGTATTCACTGCGTTTCTTATCGGATATTTGGCAACTCAAATAATTGGGGGTGCATTAGCAGACAGGTTTGGCGGAAAGATTGTACTCGGGACAGGTATGACTTTTTTCTTCTTCTTGGTTTCCGTTCTATTTGCTTATTGTTATTATATACATTCGATCGAATTCATTATATACATTCGACTATATTTCACGCATACTCATCACACTCTATTCACTACTCGCAAAATTAGCCGCATTTGCCTGGTCGATGTTTACTCTGTTGACTCCTCTTGCCGCCAAACACTCGCTTTTCAGTCTCATACTCTGTCGCATTTGTCTAGGCATTGGTGAAGGAGCAGCCTTTCCGAGCGTTCATTCGCTCATATCTGCCTGGATTCCCCAACAGGAACAAACCCGAGCGGTGAGTATGACTACTGCGATTGCATACAGCGGATCGATTATCGCGTTGCCAGCGTCGTCTTTTTTAGGAAGCTCTGTATTAGGATGGGAGAGCATTTTTTACGTGTTTGGTGGTGTGGGATTGATTTGGTGTATGGTCTGGTACGTCTGTGGGGGAAACTCACCAGAGAGCGAAGGGTTTTTACTCATTGAAGAAAGCGTAGGGGATGATAATGAGGATGAAAATGGGAATGAGGATGACAATAGAAATGGAAATGAGATCGGGTTTGTAGATAGGAATGAGAGAAGAATAGGAGTCGGTGAGGGGAATATTCCATGGAAAGTTATTTTATCTAGAAAGGAGGTTTGGGCTATTATAATAGCGCAAACATGTAATTCGTGGGGATTCTTCTTAAACTATAGCTGGTTGCCGACATTTTATTTGGATCGATTCGGAATAGATGTTAATAAGCTAGGCTACTTTTCTGGTATGTTGCACTTTATTGTTCGTCTAAAAGCTGAAAATACCATATCTAATGGTTCATTGGTGTCCCTTGAATAGTCATTCCCGTCATATTTCAGAGTATTGTAGGCTCATCAGTCGGTGCACTCTCAGATTATGCCATATACAAGCTGAACATGCGGGTAGTCGTCGTGCGTAAATTGGCTCAAGCTATAGGAACTCTGTCTATTGCTATAAGTTTACTGTTGGTAAGTTTAATATTTTATGTCACCTTTGTTATAACAAGACGCTTACACTTTCTTAAGGCTACTTTTGTAGCAAACACGGCTGCTCAAGGGATACTAATAATTACTGTTGGTACGGGACTGTATGGATTTGTCTTGGCTGGATTATCTGTGTCATTGGTAAGAACTCTTTGACAATTACTTTGGATCCTACACCATCCAATGGAATTGAGCTCTATAACCTTCTTAATCATAATAGCATGACATAGCCCCACTTTATGCTGGAACAATATTCGGTCTTAGCAATACAATTGCAACAGTTCCTGCAATATTCGGACTGGTACTGACTGGATGGATATTAGATGTAGCTGGACATCAATGGGAAATCGTATGGGTATTGACAAGTGCAATCTACTTTATTGGAATTGTAGTTTTCATTGCTTGGGCGGGCGGTGAGGTTGTTATTGAATGAGCGGACGGGGGAATAAAAGAATCCACTTTCCTGTTATAAATGATACACGCGCTGATCAACTATTTAATATATTCTGCTAGAGTGGTTACGAAAGTTCAACTATTCTTCTTTTTAAATATTAAAGGCAATGATGAATCTTATTCCCATCACAATGCCAAGCGAAATGCTAGTAACTCTACATTCGTTGGATTAAGCTTCCCTGAATCTTAGAAGGAATACGTAGTCGAGAATATTCGTTTAGACATGTGGTTAGCGTGACGAGTCATATGCGTAGTCAATACCATTGTGATTCGTATAATCGTTAATGACACAGGCCCATGATGAGAAGAACCCTCATGTTTAGCCCATCGCGTACGCGTTTGGCGGATAAAAATTTGATATTGAGCGAATATCAATATACGTGGTCAAGTTTGATCATAGACGGCTTGGAAAAGTTTTATGTAACCAAGTAAAAATGTTTGCAACTTCAAAACGTAAAGATACTAAATATACACTTAATGGACAAGAGTATGTACCCAAAATTGTACTAAATAACAGTTACCATTTTTATATCGTTCGAAAGCTCTTGTTCTCGACAAACATTTTTATTAATATTCAAATTCGCTTTTCATTATGACAAAAATTAAAATAAAATTGACGTTCGAAATTATAAGATTGACAGTGATTATTTTGCTACTAATCCTTTATAATACAATAATTATAAAATCTTCAATACCAATTACACAGCTATTTATGTCGTACTAATATGAAAGATATTACGAATGGTATCCATAGTGCTGCGATAAATTTGTGATTGCGTCGTCATTAAAATCATTTTGCAGTCTAATCGTCGTATAAACGTTATAAAGTATTTACTTTTTTGTCATTTAAAGCCTTTCTCTACGTTCATTTTTTTATATATCCTCAGTGCTCCATTCATCAATTAAAACTCTTCTAGAAGTTTATTTTCATAGATCTATTGATGTCTAAATTATCAAAAAATAAAATAAAATAACAAATTCGCGGGTTTAACATTATTTAACAATTTTGTCTTGTATATCCTCCTAAACTTGAATACATGATCGAATTGTAAATCAGTGTTTATTTTTCGTACATCCTCATAGTCTCAAAGTTATGATTGGATCATAAAAACAACAGCAACAAAATTACACCTCCATTCTATGCTTCTGTTTTTAAGTTTTTATAGATATTCGCATTTTTCATATATCCCATAGCCTTGAAACCGCAAATGAAATGCAAAACCAATAGCGATGAGTGGAGATTCATCATCAAATAACGCTCCATGAATTCCGAGCTTACAAAAATAGAACTGCATCATGTAATGTCCTTGCCAATGACTCAAAGATTGTCAAGGCGAAATAAATTGTCAGCATGTGAGGTGAGGTATGGAAAATAAATTATTTATTTGAACAAAAAATCTGGTAACTAGTATGTAATAAAAAACACATAAACTATGATAGGCAAATGTCCAGGATGTGGGTATAGCCCAACAAAAACTGATCTTACTAGGCATATGGATCCAACACGACAAAGACCATGCCAAGCTCTTTTGCGATTATCTCGTAATATTATCAGACCAGAAAATACCAATGCAGACTGCGAAACAAGACACTCCATGCCAAATTTTCGTGACCTAGACATAGAAGTACATTGGCCAGTTCAAAAGGCAAATACATGTTCAAAGTAGATGGCTGAATATTCTTCTCGACATGGTTCACAGAAATACCAGAAGAAATATATTTAGGTAAGTTACTGGGGAAATAAAAAGCATGGGATAAAAAATCAAAAGCTGAGCCCAAGAATACTATTACTATGGGTTTTGTTGAAAATTTTTGTCGATAAAATATTATGAATTCAAGATGCGCATGAATTACTGTTACCTATACCTCAAAGATTGCGAGTTTAGAAAAAAACAACTTCGTACAGTAATTAATGTATTAAATAATACTATACCTCGTTTAACGAAATGGCTCCCATTGAAGCTATGAAAAAGATATATATGATAAATATTCCAACCCCCGAAATGAACCTATGGGTGTTGATGAAGTCTGCCTGTCTCATAATGCTTTAGTGCGATATTTACTCAAACTTAGCGAGTTAGAGGGAGGGAGACATTGCGCAACTGACTGTAATTATAGTCCGCAAATTTGTCATATAAAAAAAATCGTTAGCGCAAAATTTTATATTGGCTAATAGATAATGGTGAGAATGAGCCCAAGAGATCGTTTGTGCGCGAACAATTGATAGTAGTTCCGCACACCAAATTGCCGCCCAATTGGGTGCTCAAACAATAATATAATACTATATTTTTAAATCGGGATTTTGAGAACATCTTCTACTTCCGCTTCAAAAATAATTGATATATTTCTAAGTTACCACATATTTCTTCGTTATACCAATCCTTGAAATTCGTCATCCTATCATTATACACGTATGTCTCCTAATTCGGTGCGCGTTGTTTTGCTACATATCTAACATGGTCTTCTGAGTCTCTTTTTGCTGTAGGTTTTTAGATAACCTACATATGATGCGCCTAACCTGTCTATTATTTGGTACCTTGGCATCAAGTAATGCTGATTCAATATCTTTGTGGTTTACTGTTTGTATTTGTTATATATTCATGTCAGAAAAATACAGATATAATATTTACATTATTCAGGCAATATTTACGGTCGTGGTTGCCGTCGCCCTGAAGGATGCTATGAACATCGGGATCCAAGAAACGCACACCATGCAAAGTTTGTGGTAAACTTACTACCTCTGCCCCCGAAATTTGTAAAAATCATGCTGGGGGCTATTATATGATGCAATTCTATTCCGTAAGCTTGGAATTCATTAAGCGGAAAGTTTCATTGTGCCGGATGAGGACAGTGATGCCGCTACAGAACACCCTACTTAAATAAAAAAATTTTTTTTTTGATTGACGCAAATTCGTCGACTTGAGTAATAATGCAAGGGTCATTTGATGATGAATCTCCACTCATCGCTATTGGTTTTGCGTTTCCAAGGCTATGGGATAATAATAATGAAAAATGCAAATATCTATAAAATGTCGACAGAAGCATAGAATAAATGTGTAATTTTGTTGCTGTTGTTTTTATGATCCAATCACGTCTTCGAGACTATGAAGATGTGCGAAAATTAAATAGTTGGGAAGCTTTAATTGCGATCGAATTATAAATAATAGTTATTGATTTTACAATTCTATTTTTTTGATAATTTATACTCATTTTAGACATCAATAGATCTATGAAAATAAATGTAGAGAAAGGCTTTAAATGATGACAGATATACAAAAAAGCAAATCCCTTATAACGTTTTATCTGTTACACGAAAATTAGACTGCAAAATGATTGGAATGATGACTCCTTGGTGTAAAAAAAGTCCGCTCGCCCTTCCTGCTGCTAGAATTGTTTGAATAACTTTCAATTAATTCAATTTTGCTTTTAGTGAAGTCATTCATTTTGGCAAGAACTTGGAGGAGTGTTTCAATTTAAGAGCTTCATTCATACTAGCATAATATTCATCAATGCAAACACAGAGCTAAATGTGCATAAGAATATTAGCTTAGTACTTTTTGAATAGAGATTATGACCAAAGAAGGATAATTTCACTATTTTCATAGACCATATTAAATTATCACCGCAGCAGGTAAAAGCTGAGTTTGTTAACATAAAATGGTCCGTCCATTATTCCTGTAAAGCAAATGAGGGTGTTTTTTCCTCAAGCGAGTCGTTTTTTTTCGTTACACAGTATATATCGTGGTCGATTACGCGGGGTGGTTAAAAATGACGTATTCCCCAACCAATGATGCTGTGCACCCGAACTAGAATTTTCCTTTAAAGGTAGACGCGTTCAACTCTCAATCTTTTTGATATATCGATAACTTTTAATTTGCATCTTAAAATAAAGAATGCGGGATGCCTTGAAAATACACTGGACGTTTACTTCGTTTGGTTTGCTGCGCATGCCTCACCAAAAAACTTGTGCTTTAGAGGAGGATATTAAGTTTACGTTGTAAATTAGAGTCTAAATAATATAACGATAACGATGAAACCCATTATTAATGCAACAACTCATTTCAAAGCTTTTTGTGAGCACGCTGAGAGGCAAATACTGTAATGTATATGCTTGTGTATGAGAATAAATTATTTACATTAGATTAAAGATGGAATGGTATTCAATCGCAAAGTCCAAAGAATAATATCTAAGTTAGACGTGTACCCATATTCTTAATAGTTTATATGTATGATTATTTTTACACAAACTCACCAATCGGTTGATGAGTAGATAGAAAACTATATAACAACAGATTACAGGACAAAATATGCAGAGTTACTTTAACAATAAACGAACAAATAAGGCATTTGTTGATTTCTATTAGCACAGTCACATCAATCTTCGATATATCTACAAACATCTATAATTATCCTTAAAAATCGGCTGTATGCCATACTTTCCTCTTTGTCGTCTTAACCTATCGTCATATCAATTCGAAGTCTTCAACATCCAACATTCCATCCAATGCTTCCATATTGGTACCATCGAATAGGCGCTGATCGCAGGGTGACTGCACATTATTGTAATGACTATACGGATTACGAGAGTCTATCCAATTCCCGCATAAATAACAGAAATGAGTTTGACATCGAGTACACTTCATGTGATTGCAGCCCATAGATTTTTCTATTGGTGTTTCGCACTGAGGACACAACTGAGCATTAGATTTCAACCACTCGTCGTTGGCTCTTGCTTCTTTTACTTCAGTAACCAGTTTAGAAAGATTAACTGCTCCATAGCGAAGCTCGAACATTCTTTTGCTATCCTCGTCGGCTGCAAGGTATTCGTCAACTAATTTCGATGTATTGTTTATTCTACAACCAGCGCGTGCTCCGTGCCTTTGGTATTTAGATCACCATCAAAATAAGTAAGAGATGACAAAGTTGCATAACAATTCAAAACATTGGAATACCGAATATTGTCTGCTTACCATGTTCGCTGGCAGAAACAACAAAAAGCAAAGCCACATTTAGTACAAACGCCCAATTTTTCAAACATAGTGTCTTTTTTCACTGGAGCCTGACAACCAGGTCTTGGGCAGAATGTTACCAACGGATCAGATTCTAAGCGTTGTTTCTCCATAAGCATGGAATACCTTTCCTCCATTTCATCCCCGATTATCTCAATTAACTCTTCTTTGGATATAAGCTGTGATTGTCTACATCCGGGCTCAGGACACTTTACTTGCAATACAAATCCCTCGCGAACAAGCATCGTAAAGTATTCGCTTAGACAAGTTCGACAGAATACATGTAGGCATTGACTTAATTGAAAGCAATTTTGACCAAGTTTCTCTTCAAAGCAGATGCCACATGTAAAATGTTCGCGCAAGAATTCTTCGCTGACGACCCTTTGGTTATACGTACGTATGACTGCCCTTAGCGTCGATGATCCAACAAAATCTTTTAGGTCAATGTGAATGAAATATTTTGGTGAATAAACATGTTTATACTGTTACATAATAATTCATCCAATGTATTATATCAATATAATTAATACCAACCATCTCCAAATCGCATAGGTACGGGAATCTGCAGGAAATCAATCGCATTGTTATGTATGAACTGGGCAAAATGAAATAGTACCTGCAGATAAAATCGAACAAGCCATCAAAATTCAGACTGTAAGAACGCGCACGCAATAACACACCTCGTTTATACAAACTACAAGCCCTCTGTACTTTCCCTCAACTGAACGCTTACCACATCTCTTTCTTCTTCCCAAATTGCTCTCAGCTTCCTTTCCAGCATTTGTAGCCAATCCCACCTCATCCAACAGCATTCCAATTGGAACCTCAACACTTCTTCAGTGGGATATTCTTCTGGCATTGCAAATATTATCTTCACTGGCGGCAAATGTTTTATCTTTAATGGTGTCTCGTTGGTATTCTTGCTACTCGTGAAATATACGAGAACTTCATCCGGTAATGCGAGTTCGACAGTTAATACTCCACTAAAACGTGGACTTGCGTCTGCAATGTCTGTATATGTGAAATCCTGACTGTAAATTGCCTGCGAATTATTATTGACAACGATAACAATTGTTTGTGTTTTATGATTTGTAATGGACGATTTTTTTTCTTAATGAAAAACTTCTTTTTTGTTGAAGAGGAGAGCGTTATGCAAGGAAAAAATTACTGTCTGATTTCTTACCTCTAGGACTAATATCTCGTTCTCTTGTTGCTGTTGATTAGTTTCGCTGGCATTAAACTGCGAAGTCATGGTTGCATTAAAAATGACAGGCCTGCGGTCAGCGTATATTTATATGCGTATCGTTAATAATAATGCGGTGATTGATTGGTTTGTGCCCGTGGCGCAAGACGAATACTGCGTACTACGTATTGTATTGTTTACGCAGTAATTGTATGCGACATTGTCATTTATATTTATGTCATCGCGGATGTACGGGAGAATTGCTGGCACACACCGCCTTCGAGCCGAGCCACAAAGACAGTGTTGGTGACCTTCGAGCCTACTACTGTACTGGCACCGCTTATCGCGTAAAAAGTGGATAATGAAAATGCAGTAAACAGGACTTGCAAATGTTTGCTAGGAGCAAAAAAGCCATTATATGCCTCCTTCGGAAAAGAACAATGTCTATAAAAACTGCTACGGCCTATTCGGATTGGTATTTAGGCTAGGAATTTTCATGAAAGATGCCCCTTGCCCCTTACCCCCTGATCTTCTCATTAAAAAAAAAAACAGGAAGCTTTTTTTTGTACAGTGCGCTAATTTAACCAGTAATTCATTTTCTAGCTTGCTGCGACTAATTAACTGTTTAACCCGATCTTTTACTAAGACCTTTTATCTAAGACTTTCCTAAATCTATACTTGTCGTAAACGCTGTAAACGTGTGATAATGGTTGTTGTTCAATAAACTCGGCTACATATAACAATTATACATAACGTCATCCAGGAGAAATTTCATCGCGCGTAATGATGGAATTATAAGCGAACTTGTTGTCACCAACAAGTAAATGAATTGTTTCGCGACTGACTATAATTTCTAGATCTGCTTCTAGGACAAGTCCTCGATTCTCCGCCTTGTTGAGCTAACAACTGCGGGAGAGCAATCAATTTCCGACTCTACAAGAATTTAGAGCGGAGCTGTAATTTTAGTTCAATTAAAATGACAGTCAGTGACCTTTAATTCTACTCACAACCTCAGTGTCGATGCGTAGATACTAATCCTCGATAACCAATCATCTTTCTATTCTCGACAGTCTACATATAACAAAATTTGAGTTTTTTTGATGTTCCGAATTTTGACTAATAAAATTCACTGGATATAACGAAGTTAATTAGGAAAACCTGGTTACTGGCTATAACAAAATTTTAAACCTGTCACTTTTCGATAACGAGCTTCACCTATATTATCGATTATCTTTACCATTAGTGCATTATCAATATAGGTACAGTAATACAAGTTTGATCGGCACTTCAGAATTTAGGATTTAGATTGATTGGTTGACCGCACAGTCGTGTGACATTCAGTAAATCAACCATTGAGCTAGTGTTAGGCTTTTCAAAACTAACGCTCCTGCTCTTTTAAAAGTTCTTGAAAGCAAATTAGGCTTAGTTAACTAGGAATTATAGCGATTTTCCAAAGATGGCAGAGGCTATAGTAAGTTTTATGAACATGTCGCAATATTTATTAAAACAGTACGAAGCAAT
>CAJVPI010001236.1:0-14914 GCA_910592345.1 Paraglomus brasilianum
ATTAAATTTGTGCTACAAGTATTAGAATTCCGAAATTCGAAATACTTGCAATTCTAATTTCGGTAGCGCAAAGTCACATGAACATTTTATCGTTCACAATAATAATTGTCATGCTCTTTCAAATATATACTGTACATGACTTTGCAGTAAGTTGTATGAAATTAATTTTCAAGTATTTGCATAGCTGCTCTATTACTATGTTTATTTCACTTTGATGTCCTCAAAAAGCTCACTTACTGGTTATAATAAATTTAAACATTGCCACACAGACATGAGATAATAATAATCTCGAAGTAATTAGGTACGTGTAAGAAACCTTGCTTGTTATTTAGATAAGAGATATCGAAGAAACTTTATATGTTCCATGTGACAAATGTAGACGTATAGTATAAAAAGTGCCTGTTGCAACATTTCCAGCATATAACGACTATACGTAATAATACAGCCGACGCAATCTCTTCGCATCTCTGCAAATCTCTAACAAATAATGATGATTATGTTATCACGTGTTTCAAACCTGTTTATCCCATTGCACATACATAGGGAAACTCCTGGGTAATTTATTCATGTCTGCATAAAACCTATACGTAATCTGCATATAACTCGTGTGCTGCATATTTTTCATTATTGTGTGTAATTAATTGTACAGCATTATACAAGTAAAATTCGTTATAAGTCGTCGGGTCGGACCAAAAATCTATTATAACAGCAATTTCTTTTAACAAACTTTCGCGATATAAGAACTTTCTAAAAAATAGAGAGTAAAAAGATTTGTTACATATGCACAAAACTTTAGCAATTTGGATAATATGATTATGCTATTGAATGCCTTGGAATAGTCTTCCAGAACGGCTCGTTTTCTGCTTGCAATACCAATCGTTTTTTCGATGCGTTATAGGATTGCATTATATAGAATTTATTTCTAACGGAAATATGAAGAATGAATGAGCTAGTAAAAACTTTGTTATTATTGTTCTCGCGTTGCACATAACTGAGCTAAATATGCCGGGCGAATTATGCATATCTGCATAAAACCCATACGTAATTTGTGTATAACTCGTGTCTTTTGTGTATAAAAGTCTCCCTCTTCATAAAGAGACATACACGCGTTGTTATGTAAAATTATTAATAAGTTCTATGTTAAAAGGCTAGAACCGTCCAATCATCACCATCACTACGACTAACTAAGTATTGGACTAACGTGTTGAAATCTGCAGATGAGGTGATGTTGACATGATAACTAACTTAGCCTCAACCTCATTTCTGCTCTCCTAATTACATTCGTGCCTCTCTGATAGACGACCTGACTCTCATCAGTACCTTCCCCAAATGATTATTTCCCTGGCCATTTCCGCCATCGCCCCAGAACTTGTCAAACTGTGTGTGCTCAACGAGAATTTTGTCGCCAGTAGCCAGCAAAATGTCTGCAAGTACCTTGTGTTGAGTAAATTTCTGTTTCACCACCCATTCCATAACTTCTAATTTCGTTTCATGCCACGTGGGATCTATGAATTCTGGATGGAGACGAGACAGATTCAACGCGTCGCGCGCTGAACTACAGTGCCTAATTTTTTCTGCAATGTCAGGTCGAGTTTCTCGGAACTTCATTGCTTGGAAGAGGTGCTAGGAATGTACGGTATACATGCATGCATATAGGTAATGCAATATTATAATTAACAATAGTGACCACTACTACATCGACTATTTATTACAAGCAAGAAATATTAATAGTGTACCTCACTCGTAGGCCACTTGTCTTGACATGTGCTATCTATCATCGCTTTGTTTGTCGATGATATTGGAAGATATGCCAATATTGGAAATCCCTCTGCAAAATTAGATAACTCAAAATAAGCTTCTCCTCGATTATAAAACCAAATCTCATTGGGTGGCCGTTCTCGATCTTTTCGATGACACAAAAAAAATGTAAAGCATTATTTTACAGATTAACTCCCATATTAGTAAGACGCACTATAACAGCACACATTTCTACCATCATGTGAATACTCCCTTAATTCATGGTTAGTATTCGATTCAATCCCAATGTTTGACTCCATTCTCGGTCAAAAGGTGTTACTGGGGAAGACGACGATCGAATCATGCCAAGTCCAAGTTACATAAAAGACAGTTTTTTAGCAGTTGTTCATACTAGTGCTCGTATCACGCAAACAACATTGCACTGAGAGCATTCGAACTCTGATTTGATATTGATACGGACGAGACAGATTCTACCCGTTACAGAACAAAAAACTGTGACTTGGTTCTGCTATGGTTTCTTGGCCTTATTTCTTGCCTATACTCGATCCACGGAACCAACTGTCTAACCATTTGGCCCAATAAATAATAATAATAAATAATTGTATTGATTTACAAATCACGTGTATGAGATTTAAAACTTTTTTTTGTAGATCGAAGATAAATTTCTGCATTAATATTTTCTGACGAGTCGTAAATATGTATGAAGCATTCGAGGAAGACGTTGACTTGGAGATTGATCTGGTGGTAGCCAACAGTCCCTACACTGGTGTTAATGATGACATGCTTGACGAGGGTAATCTCTAAATCTTCATACATTAATAACAAAGCCAGAAATCGTGGCTAATTAAAGAGAAAAAAATCTGTCATTTTTTATTAGAAAAACTCGCCCTGCATCAGCAACAGCAATATGCGCAAGAAGTTGAAATCCCCGATGTCGTGAGAAATTTCATAGTGTATTTCCATCGTAATATATTGGAGAATAACGTGTACGAGTTACATGGGATTTATGAAAATTCCTTTAATCGATTGACTGAACACTATTATCCGAAATCTCCTTGGCCCGAGGCTGATTATATTGTTCCGCTAGTCGATAACGGTGAGAATTTTGTTTGCTTGTGTTTATCCACTTGTTCCGAATGTTGCTCTCTTTGATTCTAACTTAATACATTGCAGACCAGGTTTTCCTGACCCTATATCGTGAATTGTATTTTCGACACATTTACTCCAAATTGACTCCTACGATTGATCATCGGTTTGCATCGTACGAGAATTATTGCGATCTATTTAATTATATATTGAGTAAGTGTTTGGTCCTAGGATTTATCTTGGAGAACCGAGAGAGCAAGGAATTAACTAGGTCGTCCTTCGTATTCGTAGATTCTGACGGACCAGTTGGACTCGAGCTACCAAATCAATGGTTATGGGATATAATCGATGAGTTTATTTATCAATTTCAGTCATTCTGTAACTACAGAAACAGACTTAGGACTAAAAGTGAAGAAGAAATAGCTTTGCTGAGGGACAATATTCAGGTTGACAATTAGCTGTGTGGCACTATACAAAATAATACATACTATATTTCACGCTCTAACTTTAATTTGTACCCAGGTGTGGAGTTGTTATAGTGTATTGAATGTCTTATATTCACTCATAACAAAATCAAGGATAATGGAACAACTGCTCGCCAGTAAAAATGGAGGCGATATGACGTGCGTGTTCTTGTTATATTATTAAAATATTTCTCGCGTAATAAATTTGCTAATGGTTTACAATAGTGAAGCAGCTGGTGAATATGGCTCTCGTCCTCTATACAAGATGCTTGGATATTTTAGTATCATTGGACTATTGCGTGTTCATTGTCTGCTGGGAGATTACACTTTGGCACTAAAGATGATGGATAACATTGAATTGAATAAGAAAGTAAGCTGAGCCTGCGCGGTTCTCTCTTGATGCAATTATTTTAATCGCTACATTCTTATACGATTTTCTATTCCAGGCACTGTTTGCGAGAGTAACGGCTTGTCACGTAACAACTTACTACTACGTCGGATTTGCATATATGATGATGAGACGATATGCAGATGCGATAAGAGCATTCTCACATATACTTGTTTTCATCACACGGACAAAAATGTATCACACACGCTCCTATCAATTCGACCAGATAAACAAAAAGGGGGATCAGATGTATGCATTACTGGCAATATGTATTGCACTTTGTCCTACTCGGTTGGATGATAATGTTCACACGTTGCTCCGAGAAAAATATGGTGACCAACTGTCGAAGATGCAGAAAGGGTAGGCAAGCATAATCACGTCATTGGCGAGAAAAAAGAGACGACTTGACAAGATAACCTATGCATTTATTGTTTTGTAGGGAAGAAGCATTGCCGGTATTCGAAGACCTGTTTCTTTACGCGTGTC
This sequence comes from Paraglomus brasilianum, assembly GCA_910592345.1. NCBI lineage: Eukaryota > Fungi > Glomeromycota > Glomeromycetes > Paraglomerales > Paraglomeraceae > Paraglomus > Paraglomus brasilianum. The sequence goes on from CAJVPI010001236.1 coordinate 4,183, forward strand.
CTAAATTCATCTCTCCAAACGGTCCTAATTTTGAAGACCCGTCCAGCTGGCTGTTGACAATAGTATGTAATATGACTTTACATATTCTGTTATACTATGAGAGTCTTAATATTTTCGTTTTGCGTAGGAACCGCCTCATCATCACGCGAGGATATTCCAAGACGAAGTGAAGAATCAAATACACATGGCTACTATCCGATCATTCTTAAAACTATACACCACAATGGGCATCGATAAGCTTGCTAAATTCCTGGAAATGGAACCAGAGGAATTACGCACACAGTTACTTATATTCAAACAAAAATCACGGCAACAGAAATGGATTAGTGGTACTTTACTCGAAGGAGAGTATGTGACTACTTCTGATTTGGATTTTTGTCTTAAAGAGGTAAAGTATGTGGATGCTCCCATGAACAAACAGTGGGTGTATCAATTGTACTAACATTTATCGGATGGCTGTATAGGATATGGTACACATTGCAGAATCCAAGGTTGGCAGGCGTCATGGAGATTGGTTTTTGAGAAACATTAACAAGTGTCAGGTATTGAATCACAAAGTAATCTTTGAGAATAACTGTTTGTAGTATCGTGGTCTCATGAATTGTTATTTGCTATCAAGGACATTCTGGCTAGCCTTGAGTCACGCAATTGATGAGTTACCTGGTCGAGAATAGGTTTGGTTTGGCATAATATAATATATGGGAACCAGACTTGCGGAAAGCCTTTTAGAATGAGTTATAAATATCTATACCGAAAACGTCACGTCATTAACAAATGAGTTTTGTGCCCTTAAAAATACGCGTCGAAATTAACCGCTTCCCTTTTTAATTAATATACTGTTCGATTAAAAATTATTGTTTGTTGTAAATCGGTTCCTTTCCCTATTCGGGTCAATATATCTGTTTGAGCTGTTCTTCACACAACAGTCCTATTTTATTAATTTCTATTCGTCTTCTATCGGAAGTGTACGTGAATTACCCGGGCCCGGCTGCATGAGCAAGAATCATTTATAACAGGAGACATTAATTAGGATACAGATATTAGACACAATATTATTTTTAGTAACTGTTATTCATCCCGCTAAGGATAACCGAAACTTTGATACAGAGGAATTTATTAATAATGAATTCGTCTGTCTTGAGAATGATATTTATTGACAAGACTGAATAGAAAATAATAAATATCGAGAAACGTCAATATTAAAAGTTGGAACAAAGGTTAGTTGGGGAATGTCCGTCATACAATTGACATGCGATATTATTCAACCTGAGAAAGGATTATTAGAATGTCGATTTACATAAGGAAATATGCGTAATCATAATTATTATCCAATCAAAGCAAACATTCTTCCTGCAGAAGACACTCGGCCCAACCTATGAATATAGCATCCAGTTCATCCCTCGTATCTTATATTTGACCATTACAACACGAGTTTTTGTTCCTCAAATATTGCAGAGGGGAAAAGAAGTAGCGGTGTGAGAAGAAAATTGAATAGCTACAAGCTGGCATCACCTAATTAATTATCTACAATGCGTCTAAGAAATTTCAATTTATACACATGGTTTAGCGCGCGCGCGCGTCAACTGCAGGAGTCGTGGCAACTGAGCGCTTATATTTTCATGGCGAGATCGTAACGGCAATTGGATAATTTCTGGGCCATAAGCAGTTAATGACTAGCTGTGCAATTGAAAAAGAACATAACCAACCCGCTTGCTTGAAATTTTTTATACTGTTTCCCTTCAAAATTGTCAAGTCATTGCTCGCATTTTTCTGAAAACTAAAACATAGTATTTTACTAAAATGGAGGATAATAACGATTTGATCGACATGGTTAAATAAATCAACGTCACATTTTTGTTGCATTTCGTAGAAGTAATGGCTGTCCGCCTCGCTTGCCAACGAGGCTTACTATGCTCTCTCCTTTATCCACCCAGTCGTCTCTCGGCTGCCACATCGCTACGTAGTTATAGTACCAACCTTCCGGAGAAAGAAGAATCGAAGGAAGAGAAAAGTCAATCCCTTACCAAGACTGAATCTAAAGAGGTGCTTGCAGCTGATGTTGTTTCTGGAGCGCCTGGTGAGGAGAAATGATTGTTGTGGTATTCGAACTTTTCATTCCATGCTAACTGTGTTATTTCATAGAAAATTTAAAGTTTAGAACCGTAAGAATTTTTAATCCGGCGAGGACAGCGATGCAGTCCGGTACCCATAATACCAAACAGTGGAGAATTGATTTTGATATTCTGGAAGGGGGTGGAAGATGGGAGAACCCTTTAATGGGATGGATGAGCAGGTAAGTACTGGCATAGAATCGATCGATATTTAATTTTCGTCTCAATGGCTTCTATTTGTCTTAGTGCTGATCCCGTGCAAGCAATTCAAATGAAATTTGCAACGAAGGAAGATGCAATTTTCTTTGCTGAGAAACAAGGTTTCTATAAAACAAATGAACTCATATACTGCTATTTATTATTGTTGTTTCAGCTTATTAATTATTTACCTAAATTTTCAATTGTCAGGTTGGGATTACTATGTACAAGAACCACACAAAGAGAACTTTGTAAAGAAAGTGTATGCCGATAACTACAAATATTCTCCAGGAAAATTACGAATAATAAAGACTAAATAATATACAACTCGGTTAGAATGGTAACAAATCACGCTGAATTCGGTATATCATCGGATCGTAAAGTCTCTGCAACTTTGAGTTATTTGCACTCGCTGCTCACTCTAACTGCCTAAATGTAAGACTAATCCTCCCTCCAAGCACTTTCCTTTCTTTTGGAATGCCGTGCTTCCAAAACTTCTGGGTCTCACCTTTCATAACAATCAGTGACCCGACTTCTAAAATCACTTTCTTCACCTGACTTTTTTCATTCTTTTTTCTGAAAACCAATGTTCGTTCTGCTCCGACAGAGACACATGCAATGCTGCCATTGGGAACCAATCCTCTTTCATCATCTGCATGCTCTCCAATCGAATCGTTTCCATCTTTATACCAGTTTAATAATACAAAGTTAAACTTTTCATCAAGTAAATGTTCCAAACTATCCTTTACTTGTTTAATCGGTAAGGGATACGTTGGCGCGTCGGCACCAGCAATGGTACCCGAGTAACGATACTCTTTATCTGGATGCGAGCTGAAGCTGCAAGTGAGGCGAGCCGCATGAGCTTGTCGGCCAAAGATTTTGAATGTCGGGCGTTGCCAATATGGAAGCGACGTTAGAGTGGAGTAGAGAGAAGTGCAATTAGTGGGAGAAAGGAACGACGAGTAATAGAAAACTTCCGCATCAGTCATTGAGAGTTTGTGAGGAGAGCGTAAGTGAGATGCGTAGACTTGTTGAAGAAGCGGTGGCTTCTTATCCATTTGACCGCTTGTAACTGCATCCATTTTATGATCTCGAAATGGTCTGTTTGAAGCAAGAAATTTGTCCAGCGTCGAATTCATAGCCATTCGAGGTTTCCATCTTTGATTTATTGTGCTACTCTCGATTGTTTCTTCAACGTCTATAATCCTCTTTCTTTTCATTTTATGTTCGCAAAGCTTGATAGAAACCCAAGACTTTGATTTTGTTTGTTGTCGTACAGTAGGTTGACATTATACAATGTGTAACAGAAAAGATGTTAAGCGCGTGTCTAATAAGCATGTTGTTAAACTGCCTCTAGTGCTAGACCGTATCGAGATATTTAAAGCGAGCTGTTAATTTTAAGTATTATCCATGCCTTCTGCTGAATTGCATAAGCATGCATTCTACAGTATGGTGGAAAGATGAATTTAATAATTTTTGTGAAAGTAAATGAGCGAACGGTGCATTATTACACAGCGAATGTGGATATAACGAAGTGGTCCATTCCGCCCTTTTCTTCGTTATATCCAGGTTTCCTCATTATAAGGAAGTTCTATATAATTTTCGGTATACCTTCGTTGTAAAAAGGTAACTGTTTGCTATTACGTTTTACTGCAAATTTAACAATAAAGGTAGACTGTAGTGCGGAACATGTCAACCAATAAAATTACAGAGTTCGAGTCATGATTTACGAAGAGGTCTCTAACGATTTGAAATAATTAGTATTTTTTTAGGGGAGGCGTTCACCACATTAAAGAAATTGCTGAACATTTTTAACTTCGTTTAGTCAAATTTCGTTCACTTTGTATCTAGCTGCTACAAAAAGAAAATGTTGACATTTTTGTAAACGATTCAGTTTCTTAAAGAAAATCCCCAACACGGAATTAAGATCTAAGTACTGAAAACCCTTTCCATTGTCATAACGCTGAGATTTATTTAATCCAGCTGTACTCGATCTTTTCGCAACTTCAACAATATGATTTACACAATCTACAGTCCAAAATTACCATCACGCTATCTCAGAGAAGAGGAGCAGCTTACCTTCAGACACTTGAATTTAGTGTCATAAAATTTAATTCGATACTTTCATAATAGCCGCAAATTAGTAAATATCAATGGTGGCATTATTTTTATTCTGTCCTCCCGCATTATCGCAAGTAATCTTTAAATACTATTTACCTTAATTTCGAATACCCCCCCCGTTCAGTGTACCATTAGGGCCTTTCCCTATAATAATAATTCGTCTTCACCAAGAACGCAATTAATCTGTTCGCGTACTGTCTCATCTTGAAGATAATAAATCTTACTTACTGTTGGTCGGAATGGGGGACATTTGTGCTCAATCGTAGCTGTAATGAGCAATCACGTCAATATTAGAATAATTAAATTTACCTTCCGCCACAATATTAATTTGTTGCTCTGCTAATTTTGTAATAGTTTCTCTCTAAATTAGTCTTAACTAGATGTTCTTCGTATTTTTCAGTAAATCTTTTGCTTCTCCTTCCTTGCGAGCATTATCATTCCGAAAATGTTGACATGTATCGCATAAATTCGTTCTTGGGCTCATGATTTGAATGTAAGATGTCAAGCGTGCCATAACTTGCGAAATGCATCATAAACCTGCGATACAATTGCGATAGACCGATTTGTAATTCGTTTCGGCTGGTAAGAGTATAAGCGATGGAGTAATTCGGTTGAATTTCAAGAGAAAATTCTTCACGGCTGTAGCAACGGTTATATCAATTATTATTTTGGGTTTTCATCACGGCACTCTTTTTACATTACCATGAACTTGCACGCAGTATTATACCATTCGTTGCCAGATGATTTCTGACGTTTTCCAATACGTTTTCTGACAAAGTGGCGTATTGCGATCCCAATAATAAAAAGTTTTTTTATTAGCACGCGTTTTCTTTCCAAGACGTCGGCTGGCAGTTATCTCACCACCATTCATTGCTTTCAGCTCGGCCATTGAAAATATATCTTGTTCGAAGCTTGAAACGCCTTCACGTAATTCGGCAAACCCTTCTCTCGGAATCATTTTTGAGCAACCACAATTGCACCCTAATCCCAAGAAACGTAATGCTTTTTCATATTCAGTGGAACCGTTGTAATTATAATTTTTCATATACATACTCACTCCTATATATAGATTTATTGCTGCCATTAAGTTTATTAGTTTAGAGTTTTTCTTCCGACGAGCATTGCTTAATAGAGCCTTGATTCTCTCCGGAGATCATGCAAGAAATAGTAGTAATGCCTACTATTGATATGTTACAATCCATCCGGATTGCCATAAATATTAACGCTTCAGAATAATAACGAACCTCAGATACAACATTATAATATTAACATAGTTAATAAAGTCAAATTAAACGTATGTTACATGTTTATGATTAGTTTTTATTTGCCTTCACTCGTTGAGAGAAGTGCAGTATTACACATACTCATCATCAATCAAAGATTATTTATTTCTTTGGTCCAAACATGAAAGGTATGAATGACACCTTCCCGTCAGCCCAGACCTAATCGAAATACAAAGTTTAGCATACCACATCATAATTCTACTCACACCTAAAACATGATCTACACATACCAGACATAGCAAAGCACCTCTAACAAATTGCTTTGCGAAAGCCATTGTAACTGATGTAGGAGACTGTTTCTCTTCGGGGACGTCTTCCAGTGATAGCTCGGGCTGGCTTCCATATGGACCGCGTATGTATCCAAGACGAGTTAACAAACTTGATCCAGATGGAACTTCCGTCGGAGCTTTTACTTGATATACAACTAGACATCTCTTGTCCTCACAATTGACAACGAGACGCTTACTACTCGGATCTATAACCATATGACGAATTTCGTCACCGAGACTGTCGATAGGTGAAGAGTTAGATAGAACCCAAGATATTAGATAAATTTGCACATTGAACAACTTACTCTTCTGGACCAATGGTCATGTAGTCCTCTCGAATCTCAACATCATCGACTGGTCGCCATTCTCTATGCAGACTTGGATCTATGACCAATGTGTATACTTTCGTATCATTCGAGCATGCCATAAACAGTGCTCGGCTATTGTTTAACCAACATGCAGTCTAATGAGTAAATACTTATCAGTTTATAAGGTAAGTATATTTTGCTAGAGATTCATCTTTTAACAATAGATAAAGTGTTCTACATACCTTTACATAACCCTCAGCTGGGCTCCGAAAGATTACCCGTATCCATTCGTTTGTTTCCCATAATATACAATAACCACTCCTACGCACGAGTTATTATTCGGAAGACGTTAATTCAGCTATTAACAATCGTAATGGATGTAACAGAACCGTGTGCAATTGTACCCACAACGTCGACGAGAATAGATATGTTCCATCTGAACTCCAACTTAATAATACAACCGTACCGGCACCCTTTAATGGCATACTCGTGTTAAAAGCCGTATCCCATATTACGATAGATCCATCTATGGAGCCCGTCGCTAACAATGTTTGTCATTTATTAAGAAATCAAATGCGTATAGAGAGTTCTCTCACAAAGAAGCAATTCCCAAAGGATATCTTCCTTTCGGATGCCATGCAAGCGTAACAATGTTGTCATGCCCTGGATAGTTAAGATAATGCATCCACGCTGACAACGGTGCAGCAATTCCGTCTTCGTCTGATTGCCTTGTGTTTTCGACACGAAGTGACAATTCCCACAAGCATAACCCGCGTCTTGTTCGATATACAATCTCGCGTTAAATCTTAAGTATCGAAATAATTTTCATTTCACAACCGTGACTCACCGACATCCAACCGCCAAGATGTTTCCACCCAATGGTTTCCACTCTATACACGTTATATCCTTTTGTAAATCATTCTCTAATACCTCCGGAAACCAATCTGAATCATTCAATGTCCATGTAAGTAAGATGAAACTTTATAGTCCATAACCGATAACAACTGTGTCATACTTTCGCTACGAAGATCATACAAGAACACAGCGCCCAACCGATGGACAAAAGCGATGACAGATTTATATGAATGCCATGTGAGCAATCTGGAAGGATATCTACTGTTTTCCATCTGTAACCTCGTAAGAAAGTCATTGACGTTGGTTGCAGATATTAGTGTTACTAGAGCAGTTGGTAAAGCGCCAAATGCCGCCTCCTTTAGATTCTGTACGGTATCACTGATCGCTGTCCTTAACCATACAGCTGGACCGACAACGGTTTGAACTATGTGTTGTTCTACGATTTCTGTGACAGGATCGCGACGAAGCGACCGCCGAGGAGTCAACTGCGGACCTGATGAATGAAGCTCATGGAAGGCGAAGTCGAAGGGTAATTTTAAAGCAGGATATAATACGCCCTAATTCGGAATATATGCGCATCAATGAAGTGAATATGAATATTTTAAAGGGGTTTCAATGTTCTTTACGAGTACCTCGGCAAGTGTATACACGGTCAGTCTTTCATCTTGAACCTCACCCAAATGGACTTGAAATTTTTTTAAAAAGGAATAAATCAGAATTGGATATTGAATTATCGCGTACTTTGAATTGAGATAGACGTCATACCAAGGCACCCATTCACTTCAGCGATGGTCACCTCGTCCTCATGTGGGTGACCTTCCTGGGAGAGCTCTACGCAGTCCAAATTTTATGTTGTTACCAATATGTTCCTTATAGGAAGGTTATCGAGATTTGGACCTACCACGAATGTTTATCATGTCGTTTTGTGTGAGATCCTCTCAAGATCCAAGCTCGCTATGAAACTCAAATCACATGATGTATGCCATTGAAATGACAATCATGTGATCCTATTAGTACCGGGATTTTACTATTACCAAACTATACCAGTATACGCGTCTACTTTCAATAATCCACTTCGTTAACTTTAAAAAGTAAATGAGACTTGAAACCCCTAGATTTGCTATGTACGTTGGTGCGTAGTGCTTTGTGTCGTGTGGGAATGTTTGTTGGTTAACGATTACCATCCATCATTTGTCTCCGCTCTTTCAAGCGTCTACCCAGCCTTCCATATTCCAGTCAAGCTGCTTTTCGGGGGGAAAAATTGGGAGAGTTGAATGATGCGAAAGTGCAGCTTGATGAGACAAAGGCAGCGTTAGGAAGGATATGGGCAGAGACTGACGATGTTGGAGAAGAAGCTGTGGGGAGATGAGGGGACTGCGGCGGAGCGGGCAGAGTGGAAGGAGGAGAGGGGGAAACTGGAAGAGAAGGAGAGGTGGAGGTTCGTAAGTGGAGTGAGGAAGTTAGAAACTGGGGAGAGAATTTTCGTGAGCTGCCACTTACTCAGCCAGGTAAACTCGGGTGTTGGGGACATGGGTAGAGTAGACATAGTAGTATGGACATAGAGTAGACATGGTAATAATATAGTCTTATTGTGAGAAGGTTATTATAGGTGGATGCTATATTTGTCATGTTGGAATTCTATTGTCACCTAACTATCTGACAATTATTGTCCATTACTAACCAGGTGTGAAATGCTCATGCTCATTTTCAGAGCTGGATTTGCCTAAGGGTAAGATCTTAATGTTCTATCTTGTCAATCTACACTAATATTATTTTTTTTCTTTCAGTTCCTCACCTGCCAACGAAACCTATCCAGAAGTACACTTTTGTGTTGAACCCCCCTTAGTATTAGTGAAAAGGTTGTCATATTTGCTTCTCCAGGGTGAGTTCTGCTTTATATACAGACATCATCAAAGCAGCAAGTCAATGGTGATATTAATATATGCAGCACAATGGTATCTCTGAACTTTGATGGTGAAGATGGCTAGCTTTGGACTAACCACACCTGATGTCTACATTATCTCATTTGATGCTGGGATTGATGTTGATAATGGAGTTGATGCAAAAACTGCATGCCTTGAATCCAACTTTGTTTGCCTTTGACAAATCATTGCATGTAAATTCAAGGGTTTCTTTCTGCAGTGGAGTTTATCACAGCTGATAATTCTCATTATTGATGAGGCCTCATATCTTGTCAGCAAAGATCCTGCAATCATTAATAGTCTACTGGGCATGTTGTGTTTACTTAATATTAAAAGTGATAGGACAAGGAATGAACATTGCCTGCTATCACACTTGTAGGCATCAAGACTATCAAGCAGCTTCTCAAAAGACCTGGTTTTCTCTCACCATTCACAGTGGAAGCAATTGTCACACCTGAACTATTCAAAATAAAAGACATTGTAATTGGGAATCTTTTAGACCAATACTTTAAAGAAGAATGTGTTAAGTTTGATTCTGTCACCATTGCTGAAGACATTTTCAAGTGCACCCTTGGCCACAAAGGTCTCATTGGCACCTGTTGTTGAGCACTGATTAACCACCAAAATAAGATAGTAGTTGATGATTGGAAGAAATTTGCCTTTGTTGACTTGCAGAGCTTTGTCAGAGAACATCAAACATTATTATTATTAAATCCCTTCTGAAACTTTTACAACCACAATTAGATATTGTTGGGACTGTCCTTCAATGTGGATCTGCCACAGTCCCTAATGTAAGTTGTTGAGCAATATTATTGATAATTTGTATGTGATTAACTTGTTCATTTTTTGATAAAGGATGCAAATCTGGAAGAGATCCTTGCAGAGGGAATACTTATTATTATCAGCAGTTCAACAATGCCAGCAGAGATGCATGTTGAATGTGCTGCTCCTATACTCTGCAGTCTAATACTAATGATTATTTCTGTGTCTGCACCTACTATGTTCCAGCCATGATTATGAAACATACTAATACTAATACATGATTGCTTACTATTACCTCTGTAATAATAATGTGTGCTAACAACCATTTTATGTCTAACTCATTTGACATTAAAGGTGGCATTGATATTTTTGAAGTAGTAGAACAATGCACATCTGATTGACTAAGTCTTCACTTGTAGAACTTGGCTCCCCAGCACATCCTTGTGGCACAAACCACCAATTCTGATGGCTGTCTATCAGAATATGCATTTCAATTCAAATTTGCAGCCATTTGCCATTAATATTTATTTTATAACCTGATTTATGGCCTGAAGCAGCAGGGATAATGGACACACCAAATTACACCTGAGTTGGAGCTTAATTCCACAATTGGAGGTAAAATTGATGACAATACTTTACAGAAACTTGTAGTTTTTATAAATCTCTCTGTGATGAATAAGATCACCACTATCTAACAGGCATCACGTAATGAGATTGCCATGAGGATTCTAATTTTAGTGTATTGTGAAGATGTGCCCACAAGATTTTGGGGATGCATAGAAATTTTACAAAGTTGAACAATCTAGCAGAATCTTGTGACAAGATTGCCAGGATACTAATAGAAATTTAGCAATTTGTTGGTGACATCATGACGAGATGTTTGCAATATTTTCTGATTGTAAA
>CAJVPI010001237.1:0-14899 GCA_910592345.1 Paraglomus brasilianum
TTAGATGATTCAGAGAAAAGCCAAAACGCCAAAACTTTATTAACAGAATTTATTAACCAATAAAATTGCATGCTTTACATACACATATATACCTCAGTTGTATTAATAATGGAAGGGAAATTAGAAATTGGCTCCACTAGCAGTGAACCTACTCTACAGGGGGCTTTGTATTATCATGGATACTGGTCCCAAGACAAGGTATATTTTTGCTCCAAAATGCTTCATTCTGCTTAACTGTAATATTTTTTAACTTTGCTCAACTTCTTTGCAGTTGATAAGAATTTGGGATCAATGTTGTTGTCCTTCCTTTATCCTTGTCATTGCCAGACCCTAGCTTTGTGTTCTTGGGGCAGTGTACACCACTAAGGTTATTGTTGAGCCTCTCACTGACTTTGTTTCCCTGTGTTAAATCACAAAATGAGCAGCAACTGTATTGAGTTGCATGCATATTTGAAGCCCTGCAACCAGCTCAAGACATTTTATGAGACAACTTTAGATTTAACCCTACCAAAGAATGATCAACATTTTTTTCCCTACATAAATACTTACATGGACTGCATGGTGAACAATTTCACCTATATAGCACCACTTATTATTATCACTAATGATTTCAAAAAACTACTCTTACTCTGGAAAGCACAAGCAGCTGATGGTTGTAAACTTGTTGTGAAATTCACACAGAGATATGATCATAATGCACACATCCTATGTGCTGAGGCTGGGTTGGCTCCTCAGCTGCTCTATGTTGATGCTCAGCATGGATTTATAATGATATTGATGGAATACGTTCACAGACACCTGCTTAGTTCATACTCACCAGCAGAAATTCAGGGCTTGTCACTGGATTCTTGCCATAGAATCCTTGCAGATATTACAGCAGCTATCAATGTTTTGCATCAGACAAACACTGTATTTGGCAATCTTCACCCTCTGAACATTCTGGTAGTGGATAATGGGACTCATGGCATGTTGGTTGACTTTGAGTGGTGTAGTCTCCATAAAGAAGGCAGGTACAATCTTATCATCATTTCCTCATTATACTTGCTTGTATCAGTTTTTCATTGCACACAAAATTTTGTTATCTATTTTTCCGAAATTTTCCTCCTACTTTACATAGTAGTCATCCATTGAATTTGTAATATTTTTACATAAAACAGCCAGTTTATTACCAGATAATCTTTGTTTCTCCCACGGTTTATTCTTTGGTATGTTACATATAAAACTTTTGATCAAACAGAAGTCTTCCTGTCATGCTCTAAAACGTTTGTGTCTTTTGGCTTTTTGAGATTGTTTACAATGGAACAAAGATAAACCCTCATTTTTGGATGTAATTTTATTTGACAAATAAACGTTGTTGGGGTATAATCTGAAAGTGAAGTAAAATGTTGTAAATTTCAACCTTCAACCTTGTGTAACATATTTTATAAAGTTCTCAAAAATTAAATCAGAAGTCAAAAAAACCTTTTCTTTGGTAAATATTTTCAACGAGACATAAACAAGCTGATAAAAATATGTGGACCATAATAAACAACGCGTTTCTTGTTTATTGTTGCAAAATACTTTCGATTTTCTGAGGGCCATTTTTTTCGTAACACACTGTAAGTTTAATAGGTTTGAGGCGGCTGTGTGTGATAGAATTGAGGCGATATATGACTTTCACATAATAACCGTCCTTATATCATGTATTGATATTTTACCCACGTCAACGATAACTGCAATGAACAACATATAAGTTATATAAGCATTGAGTTGAAATTCGATTTCAGGAAATAAATTCTGATGTTTTACTTGCGGAAAAGAATACAACGCTCCAGATTTACCTCGTTAACATAGAGGGGAAAAAAACTATTTGCGGTCACGTATTTGAATTGTTTTGCAGTCACGTATCTGGATTGTTTTGCAGTCACGTATTTGGATTGTTTTGCGTCACGTATTTGGATTGTTTTGCAGTCACACTAACACGAGGCTACACAATATGACTTCAACTCGCGAACAATTTTTCCAATGGCTCTCTGACAATGTTTCAGCTGATACAATAAAACAATTTGCTTCCTATCGCTGGGACGCATTGCTCAATACAGACATTCAGACAGGTAACGACTTTGTGATTTGGGCATTGGTAGTGTGTACATAGAGTAGAGTAGACATTATGATACATTTATTTTATTGCACGTTTGTTGCTTAAACGTAGGTGGTAGAGTAGACATAGTAATATGGCTGGGCTGTAATGATAGTATCCCTAATTATGCCTTACTCGTATATCTACTTGCAGTAAAAACCTCACAAATCGACTTCGTCAACAACTACCACCCACCCTTCGTTACGTACATGACAATATCAGATTATCGTCGTAAACCAGAACGTCTCATTGAATGGCCTCTTTAAGAATATCGTTCGCCGCCATAAGCCTTCCACCACAACTTGCCACCATTCAAGGGCAAGTTGCTAATGTGAATACGAACCTTCAAAACCTTCAACAGAAACATTTCGTACATATAAGGCTATTGCTGATAAACCTGACGTTCAGGCAGCGTTTGAACATAATATGCTGCCATCCCTGTCCGAAATAATCGGATCGAAACTCAATAGACCCGCGATATTTGCTCGTCATAATGTTCTATCTATTATCGATTCTTAATAATACGACATACCTAATAACAACAATAACAACACCGCACCATGATCAACAATATTGACATAAGAACAAAACTTTCTGGATTTATACAAAAAAGTCAAAAAATGAGACCGAAAACAAAAGCATCTCGATATTATGTAATAGTAAAGTATAATTCACAACAACATTAAGGGGTAGCTCACAACAGTAATTGCAGTAACCAGAAGCATACATCATTGATAAATAACGAACCTTTCTCACCGCCTATTCTCTTATCAACTCTTTCAAGTATGATTCAAGACTCGTCGTTGGCTGCTGCAATAGGTCTCTTATTCAATGCAGCGAAAGTACTGGCTGAACAACAAACCAATATTAATATGACAATCGAACTATTATTTGTGTATGTACCCAAGCAATCTCATTGGAATTTCACAACAGACAACAACTGATTGAGGTTTTATAAGTCATCATGTACAAATAATCTCATAACACCTTGGGAAATATAATAAACATGTTGTTTGTTGACAGAGATTGGCTAAATACAATTTGGCTACAGTAACAGTATGCATGAAGACACAAGGCTATGATTATGACAAAAGCTTACTTACTGGGCTTGCAAGGTTTCACAGTGGAGGATATGTTCACTGTACTGTAACATCTGACCACCAAATACTATTGCTATGCACTTTCTGCTGCATCTCTTCCATCATCCTGCCATGATCTTATAAACACTGAGCATGATGTCCCTGAATATGAAAGCTATAACTATGTACTCATTGATTTTGAACATGCTGGAACTGATGGGAAACCCACCTTGGAAGACAGTCAAACCTCTTTATACCAATACTGATAATTGGTTTATACTGATAAAATTTCATTTACCCAAATCAGCTTTATTAGATTGTACTGTTATAAAGAAGGCCTCTGATTATACTGATAAACTGATTATACTGATAAAAATGACCAGTGCCACTCATATTGGTATAAAGAGGTTTGACTGTATACAACCAGGTCAGATATATATCAATTAGGGAAAATGTTGAAAAGCTTTGGATTGGTGAAATCAGAGGACTTGTTAAAGAAATTGATGGAAAAGAATATGTCAGCAGAGCAGGCATTAGATCATGAATGGATTGTAGCATAGAGAAATACATAAGCTATCAGCCACAGAAAAATCAATTAATATAAATATAGTATATAAATAAACAAGCTTTGTACATTTGCTAAAAACTTGTATATTAATAATAAAACAACAAAATTTTGATTGTATCTGTTTCACACAATGCTGCTTTGCCTTTTAACTTTTATATTCTTCTATTAATAATTTTAAATTCAACTGTTTATTGAGCATAAACAACTTGGTGGTCAAAGATTTAAATATTTGCTTTAGCACTAAAGAACACAACTAAAATTTTTAGAATTATAGAATGTGTTTGAGTTTGATTGAAAGTAATTGATTTTAGACTTAACTATTAGTGCAGTTAATGAGGTGAAAACTAAATAGGTAGAACTATGTGTTAGAATTATTGGCGTTGACGTCATCGATTTCGCAATTAAAAATATGCCGCATCGCGCCCCACCTACTTTATAAACGCTCGCAAAAATCGTTGGTGTGTTGAAATAGTGATAAAAATTGTTGTAGTCCGTTGAGCAAATAATATTCATATTAAATAAAATTAATTAAATTTATTGTCTACGATTGTTGATTGGATTCATATAAGGAATTCCTTAATTGGACGCGTCAAATTTTGTAATTAATATACTCTTCGACCAATACCAAGGATTATTGGTTGTTGTTCTAATGAATAGTTCTATTCTTGTGCGTCATTGGTGCTGAGCATCAGCCGACAGGCCAGCTTACGGAAGTTAGATTTGTATCTAGCTGAGGTTAAGCGGACGCCAGAGTATCAGACCAGACAGGAAAGAATAGTTCAATTATCGGTGCAATAATATTATTATTACTATTAGCGAAACCATTGATCTTGATATACTCGCAGGGATCATACCCCCAAAATCAAATTTCATGCAACCCCATTGTTATTCCGCAATATTATTGGTCTAAACAGTTTGACTATCACCAATTTTACCAGTACCCTAGCCATATGGAAATATTCAGGTCGGCCACAGCATAAACAATAATAATAACAAATACAAAGTAAACGCATCTTATTCATTTTTATAGTAGTTGTATATATTTTTTACGAAATTTTGCGTAACCAAAACCATATTTAGTAAATCGCCAAGATTACACCATGAAACTCCGGTCAAAGTTATGGTAAGTTCAAATACAAGTAAAAAACTATAATATCTATTCTAAGTTAAAGTTTCTAAGCGTAAATTGCCTAATATTAATAATTGCGCGTTGACATTGTAAATCATTTATTAATTAAGATAACATACTGTAACTCTAACCTTTCTTATATACTAACTTCACACAACAACATAACTGAAATTAACATAACTATCTCAAAGTATTCAAGCATACGTATATCTCTTCTGTGTCATTATTTACATAATTACATTGCCATGTTACAAAGAAAACTGCAAGCCAAGACGCAATAATCCGTTATATGATATGCGACTTGCAATCATTGTTCTGAGACTCAAGACATTGTACTAGTGTTATATAAACGAGATAGATAACAAATTTATGAGGCGTTGACGAAACATTTATACTGAAAGGTGAAGAACGTTTACTTCGAGTAGCTAATAATAAAAGCGTGAAGTTTGTTTATATGTATGTTGTACCTCAGTTGGGGACCTGTCTCAGTTCTGGACTGAGACAACTGGGTGTGTCTGGGTTCCGAACTGAGACAGGTCCCCAACTGAGGTACAACATGTACAAATATGGCACACGATTTTTTACTGCTCAACAAGTACCACACCAGGGAGACGCTCCGCTCCGATACTAGTTTAGCAAAATTGAATTTACTTGCAATTGCAAAATTTACATGCAAATTTTTGAAAACCTAACCTACAAATTGATATACACAGTCTCGGTTTTGGCTTTCGGCCAAAATCTTTTCTACGTTCGATAAGTCGGCCAATCTATGTAAATTCTCGATAGGTTGTAAGCTCCAGGCGAGTTTTAGTTGAACACATTTTGATAAGTTGGTATTTCGTGACAAATGTGCTTGTACGATCTTATAAATCATATAAAGCACTACAATCGAATAGAATAGTTAAAGCTTAAATAGTTCTGTATTATTAGGGACAAGATTACAACGTCAGATAAGAAAAAAGCAGATTGATTCTCTAAGACAAGCTAGTCTGCAGGGCAAATTAAAACGAAATCGGATTAAAACGAAATTTGGGGTTTTCTTGGATCCTCTTTTAATGCCTCTGAAACCCTCATACAGTAACACCTCCATAAATGCAACCCCCATAAGTGCAATCCCCCTAAATGCAACATTTTGCTCGGTCCCAAGCTTGGGACTTAGTGAATAAGTGCAATCCCCCGTTTTCTGCAATGCGAGTCCCGCTTAAGTGCAACTCACGTGATTTACATAATGTTATTTGTTGCAGCTGTAGCACAAAATTGTTTCACGTACAATATTATTTCTTTTGTTTAGTGGAGAACTAATAGTTATTTAAAAGCCGTTAATAGTTTGGAGAAATTCATTCGCGAAAAACAGGTAACTTTAATAAAACAAAGTAGTATTACACAATTCTTAGTTAATAATTAGGGATATTGATATCCAAATTTTGTATGTAACCTTGGCTGGAAATTATAATAAGGAAAATCTGTTTAATAGACGTAAATCGTTAAAATATCTTTCCTAATAAGGAAACCCCCCCCCCATAAATGCAACGCAGCCCTCGGTCCCGAGGCATTGCATTTATGGAGGTGTTACTGTATACTCTTCTATTAACAAAAGTTACCCCCAAAAAAGCCTAGAAATTGCCCCCCAAAAAATTTAAACTTTCATATTAAAAAGAGAAAATTTCATTTTAATCCGATTTCGTTTTAATCTGTCACAATTATTAATAAAAGGCTTATTCACGTGATTATCGATAATAATAAGTCGGTTAAACCCGTTTGGCCGACTTATCGAGACTGACTGTGTACATATGTATTTGATTAGATAGTAACACCTACAGAAGCGCTGCCGATGGAAGCAGAACAATAGTATACTGAATTAAAACAATTAATAAACGTTGCTAAAATTAGATTAATTAGTCTTTTTGAAAAATATAAAAGCAGCGTAGATTTCAGTGTTTGTCTGTCAGTCCGTCATGTTCATATTATTCTAATTACTTTATATTCCTTTATTGTAAATATTTCTAATAAATGAGCGGTTCTTTATACTCTGAAATACATGGTTAATGATTCATTCCCTGGTAAATTATTGGTATACTAATTCCTATATCGATTAAGAATAGTCGCCTCTTGTTTACGTGTAATTGTTAATATATATTTACAATTATTACAGAAAGGCTAACAGAGTATCTATCTATTGCCTAAGATATATTCGTGACAAGATGCCTTGTAAGTCTGCGACAAGTGTACTACGAAACGCGAATTATAAAGGACGACAGTCAACGTAATTATATTCGTTTTTAGAGATATAATATGAATGGATAACCAGATAGTATAATAAAGTTGGCTAGTCAGTGGCCTTACCATTAAGCATCTACACCACAGAGCATTATTGTCGCGGTGAGGGGATGCAGTTGGCTTCCCTTGGCAAATTCAGAAAAATCGACAATTATAGAAACGGAACAATTTTTATAAAAGAAGCAGCTTCTTTTTTTGCAAACGAATCTTTTTTTATTGCTTTCATTTTTGGTTCGTTATTAAAAGGCATAAAATAAGTTGTAACTGCCAACTAAATAATATGCGAGCCATTATTGAGTCTAATAAGAACCGCCACGCAAACGTTTAAATATTAATAAAAACTAGAAAGTCTAATTGGTTCCAATAAAGAACAAAACTGTCGGCAATAAAATTTGCAAGTTACATGTTAAAAAACGGTGGTCGTGACTGTCTGATAATTATAATATACTGTAACTGGGATAATTAGACAACCATGTTGTTGTTAAATTGGGGCAGTTTGCAAAATTTTTTATTTCAACAGCTCGAACAGCAATTGCAAAAAATTAACTAGCATAAACGAAAAAATACAGTAAATGTATACATTTGGGATTTAATAGACCAATTGCATAGGAGAAAGTATTCGGACCCTAAGGCCAACAATGTCAATCCTCGAAAAAGACGATCGAAGCAATTAAGGAATAGATAGATAAAGAAATGAGTGAACAACATGTTGATAATATTACGAATAATTAACATAGTAATAGGATTCGCCAGCATAGCCAAAAAGTATGAATATTCATAAATAGCTCTTTGTTTTCACGCAGCTTGCGAAATTTTGTAATCCTTAATTCAATTTCCTGATTTTATTGTTTGGGTTATATAATGAAATTGATTGTAGGTTTTGTGAGTCAAGCAAAGCACCAGCAATAAACATGATCAACAGAACAATCCGTAGAAAATTTAAATAGCAAAGGTGAGTGGATTGTTATTTGCCTTTGTAGTACATAATATTATGCGTTTGATAATTGATCGTGATTTTAATTTAAGCAAAATGACGGCCAGTGTTCAAGTCTATTAAAAAATAATGAACTATGCCATGAATGTAGACTTGAAACAATTACATGATTTGACAACCGATTTGTGTGTCATTGCTTTAATGTTTAATTTTGTGTTCATATTAAAGGGTGTTAATTATTACGGAGTAAGACAAAAAATATAGTATTGTTGAACCCCTGAAATCTTCTATAACAATTATATTTAGGTCAAGGGTTAAAGTTTGTAGTTTTAGATTGACCGAGTGAATTAAACTTAATTAATTCAAAGTCTCGCCTGCCTTTAATTTTGTTATAATAATAGACCTTAGTTCTATATACGTTATGGCCTGACCAGACCTGATCTTCCATCTATCGAGCTTTTGTGGGATCGTTGGGGTCATAAGGGTACAAACTGCAGGGGATTGGCGATCTCGCGATAATTGCTGTGGCTTATAATTTACCCCTGAAATTTGATCGTGGGCATATGTATGACAATGTATGACAATGTATGTCATAGCAAACGGTTTGGACGGTAAAGTCTCAATATCATGAAAAAGAAACTACAAATCCTGAGCATACTATAAACCCATATTAACACTGAACAAGTCATTAGAAAATTTGATCGCAGGTAACTTTAGATAGTTTTTGGTTTGCACGGAGCATTCTCTGGGATCAGATTGATGGTTGTGATCTTCTTTGTAATATTTATTTCATCACAAATTTACAATATACCGAACACTGCGAGTCTCTAATCTCGTAAACATTTACAATTATGCAATCAAGTCTACCTTTTACAATCGAATTACCATTTACACTAATACTAAATGATACAAATAAATTAATACATCCATATGATAATCTTATTGATGTCTTATTACCCTAATATTTAAATATTAAACCAGTTACCATGATTACTATCCTCATTACAGTCTCTGTGCTATTTGTTTATAACCGTCACCTCTATTACTACATCCCTACAGCATTGCTCATCTCATTAATTGTTTTCACATCCACTCTTTCTTTCACGTCCACTCTTTCTTTCATCAATTTTTTATCCTTATTCTTTTTCTTCATTTCACCCCTTAATCCATTCATTCCATGATCCTTTCTGGCCCAAATTCTGAAGTATCTCATGAAACTCCTGCCTCCTGTCTCAAATTCTTGCATAGCCATCTCTACAAATCTTGCATACTCTTCTCCATCCATTTCTAGTAATTCATACAATCTCGGTCCGATTGCTTTCATGAAATCCGAACAATCTTGTGCAGCTAAAGCACCCTCTTTGCCACCCCATGAGCCAAGTTTTATATCTCGTGAGTCAGTGGAGAGCTGCGAGAGTGAGTTGAACGAGCTTACGAGATCGGGAAGTGTATAGCAAGTTGAAGGATTTATTTGATTTTTGTTTAGGTAAGTCGCGACTGGAAGCAATAACGAGAGTGCAGAGAGAAAGCGGGAATAAAGAATGAATATGGAAATCTGTTAGCATGGATATTGTAAATATTAATTCGGGTAATGAGGAAGGAAGTATATACTTACGCGCCGCATTCCATCTGCTGCCGTTCGTGCCCAAATTGACTAACCTCATATCTGGTTCACCCAACTAATATTCACGTCAAAAAATCCCATTAATATTAGCACTATCAAACATTCGCACATATATATATTCATATTTAAAATAATTACCTCGATCCATCCACCAGGCTTGCAAACCCTAACCAATTCTGGTAGAATCGCACTTTTCCACTGTTCTTCAGTAAATGCGGTAGTTAACCAACGGACGAAAACGTAATCAAACGTATCATCAGGAAACGGCAGTCCATTTGTTGCGTTGAGTTGAAGAAACGATACGTTCTTTGGTTTGATTTCTGATGGAAACATTGGGGAAATATCTACACCGACAAAGGTAGATTGTTGGTACTCGCTGGCGAGTTCGAGAGTCCATGTGCCTGGGCCACAACTAGAGATGGTTCAGAAAGAGGGGGGATAAAGGGAAGAGAGAGTGAGTCAGCGGGTCAACGAGTAATAGAACCTTGGATCAGCTGTTAAATTACGGAATAATCTATTGTTTGTGAGGCTAGCAATATGGTTCGTATTGTTGTTTTTTTCCTCTATCCTTGTTGCAAGAATAATTGATTCGACCACTCGTTATTTTAAGATTAAATTTCCCCACTCTTATAATTATCCCACAACCACTTGCATACATACCCAACATCCAACACATGCCCACCATCCCGGAGCATGTCCTCAACGGGAGCAGAAAAATTCGAACTCCAAATATATCTTAATAGATAGTGTACCACTTGTAATCTATATACTTCCTCGTCATCGTCGGGCAATGCGTAGCGTGTTTGCTCTGCAATATGATAGCGCCTACCCTCTATGTACTGAAAGTTACTACCGGAAGATCGATGCGAGGATGGATCTAAGGATGCAGAAGAGGCGGAACCGTCTGAACTGTTGGAAGCATCGGAAGAGGATTTCTTGTGTTTTCGGATAGGGTAACGTTTCTTTACAGATAAATTTTGGCCCATTTTGGGGTATTTTTATTTATAGAATGTAATTATAGTGTAGGGCGAGGGTTATAAACAGTTGAAATTTGTAAAAAGTTCGTCAACGTTGATTTAGTCTGATTTAACCGTTAACATCTATTCTTAATTATTATACGTATTATATGATTGTTTTTTTGTTATTTATTGTATTTTTATGATATTTCTGGCCGTCCCTTCGATGGATGAGAGTATTTAGAATCGGGTGGTTATTGATAATTATGCGGAATAGCGGAAGAAGGGCAATGTGAACAGAGTGCGATGAGGCGTGTATATATTGGAAATTCGGCATCAAAAAACAGTAGCCTATTTTTGTTTATTATCACAATGGGTGGCAGATGACCCTGCATCGTAATAGTTTAGTGTGATGGGACATAGTATAATTAATGTCTAAAGCATATATGTACATATATATTCTGATGCGAAACCCGCCATCACCCGATAGTATATCCAAAGTATGTGCTCTCCCCTATTTCTGTTATCTTTATTTGGTCGATCATCTGCCAGCCGGTTTCTTATTGGACGGTTGCACGCAATGCAAAAGATACAAGTATAATTAATTTAACTTGCTCGTATGATTGAACGAAAGGTGTTGGCACATAATATGAGATGTTCTGTGTACATATAGGATACTATTATTGGCAATAACGTGACCACTCAATAAAAAGAGCGGGCGGGATTTGTTTCGATAGTGGGGATCAGTCTGAACACGTATCAAATTTCTTTAAAGTTTCTATTTTTGGAATAGATGTTAGTGATTAGTGGTCACGAAATGTAAATGCCGATTGGTTATTCGTGAATTTCTAGATGACTACTCGTCAGAATGATAGGCCTTGAATAAGATTGAAACACTGGCAGAGTAAAATGGCGCTAAACAGTTTATTTACTATCCAATACAATTAATTTCAATATTACAAAAGCTTATATAAAATACGGACAATGTGTCCGGTTATAGTTTTGTGTTGAAACAGTAATCTCAATCCATACGGTAAACTAATAAGGCATTTCACACAGCCCACATAACACTTGTGTCATCCGAGGGGATAATAGGTGATGTCACTCTACAGATAAATTTAAATTTGTCAGTTATACTGGTGCTAAGAGGTGACCATGCGTATTTGCGTCTGCATCTGGACATTGAC
Source organism: Paraglomus brasilianum (assembly GCA_910592345.1). Lineage (NCBI taxonomy): Eukaryota > Fungi > Glomeromycota > Glomeromycetes > Paraglomerales > Paraglomeraceae > Paraglomus > Paraglomus brasilianum. The sequence goes on from CAJVPI010001237.1 coordinate 11,874, forward strand.
TAAATGCCACTGAATTAATATTAATGCAATTCGAACAAAAAATGGGACATAAACAATCTGTTCTGTTACGTCAAGCAACATAACATCATAATGTCAATCTCTTTTTGCGAAAAAACGGGTCCGTGTGAATAATCAATTATGCTTCATTTCTTCCGCAGTTTCAAGTGCTTTATTGGAATGTTGACTTGTATATAAATGATAACAAACATACAATTCGATGGACGTGAAACATGAATGTATCATAATGCAGCACATGTAAATTGGTTTCATGTCTTGCCCACACCTGTGTATAGAAACTATATTTGTGAGTGTGAGAATACCAAATAGCAGCGAGATGACGTTTATTGACATGACATGACATGCAAGTTTATTAAAAACTTGCTAAGGCTCGTTATTGAATTTTTTGGTATATAATATCTCATACGTGTATATGTGTAGATTCTTTGTTCCAACGAAACACAAAGCGATATCTAATATATTGAAATCTAAACTCTAAATGTAGAAGACGATCAAATTGCACAAAATTTATAGAATAAAAATCAACAAGAACATTCCGACAGACTTCTCTCATCTAACAGAATAGACGTCTTTTTGAAGGCATGATCAACACGGATGGATTATAGATTGTAACATATCATAAACATCACTTTCGTAAGGACTTGTCTCTTGTGATTTGTAGAGATTCCGGTGCGGTGGGGCAACATGATCTGCAGCCAATCATGTCACATCAAATTGATAGACAATTCGACCCCCTTTGATAAATTCCTCAAACGAACATATTGTTCGGGCTAGGGGGGGGGGGGGGGTAGATAAATTTGTTCTTTATCAACAATAAGTCCCTCCCCACGGTTAAAAGGCTGTTTGCCCTCCCTAGTCAATTATTATTTTTTTTCGGGGGAAAGTTATTTTAACTGATTGGGTTTTTAGAAGATAAGATTAAGGAGTTATTTTTTCAGAAAAAAGGATACTTGGGGTGCCCGTTTCGAAACGTTTGACAGATCGACTATGCAATTGTCCACAAGTATATACATGCGAATTGCCAATGTCGTTTTTTAGTTTATCATTATTAGTTTTTAAAGTATTGGCGTTAGTTTGTAAATCCGCTATAATATCGGCTAATTTGTGGCCGGGCTTTTTTAGTTCTCGTCAATTACTCTAATTAAGAAAAACTTAGAATGTATTTCATGGCATAAGTTTCCGCACTTCCTTTGGCCTGTGCTAACATTAGGTATTTTCCATAACTAACCACTGCCACTTTACCATAGCTGATTAAATATTCAATAAGTCTAAATCAAATGGTTAGTAATTTTCTTAGCATGTGCGTAATTCACAAAAAAATTTTTGATATGATTAACTGGTGGTTTAGTAGGACCCTTTATCCAGTATTCGTATTTGCGTTAATTACCAAAACGGTTTGCTCGCTCACATATTTATACCCGCTAATGTTGTTTCCATTCTTGTTCTCTAGACAGTTCTTAAAAAGTTCCTCTTCAGCGGTTTTTTCACCCGGAATGTCTTTCATCTGAACACCACAGACTGTCAATATCGAACTGGAACTGTCGCGTCGTCGTTGCCGGGACATTGAACTGGTGGAGTTTATGGATGCTGCTGTGTTGCGATCTCAGTAGGAAAACGTTCGCTTATTAGTACGCGTTTTCTTTTTAAGACGTCGGCTGGCAGTTATCTCCCCACCATTTATTGCTTTTAGTTGGGCCATTAAAAATATATCTTGTTCAGATCTAGAGAGCTTGAAATGCCTCACATAATTGGAATTTGGGCTGAACAATCACAATCACAACCTTTCTCCAAAAAATGAATTGCTTGTTCATACTCGGTAGAACCACCATTTTTATCACTCTTTATATCAATATCCATATATTCCTATATACTAATTTTTTTCAACTTTATCTCTTTGAGTGTTCATTTTGTATTTGTGTCTACCAGTATTTCTATATCAGAGCATAATAATAACAAATGATAGAAAAAAATATGGGATTGCTATTCTTGCACAGGGGCAATTCAACTAGTCTTCTGAACATTTGACGTGCAAGAATCAAACATAATGTTGAGCATCTCAAGGTTTTGTTCTTTTTGATGCACGGGTGCTTGACCACTGAAATTGACATTAATAGGAAAGCATGACCCTTCTTTGCAAGTCGAAATAGGCCCATATAAAACTTTTGAGAAGCAATATTATTTGACTAAAATATTTAGTTATCTTACTAATTTTTCACGTACAATTATTACAAAGCTATTTCTAATTTTCCAGTTGATGAAAGGTTTGTCTTTTCTTTTCCAGAAGATTTTGATCATAATAAAGTGACAGAAGTGTTAAAAAAAATTGGAGAGGATAAATTAGTGGAAGTGAGTATTTTTGATGTTTATCAAAATGCTGAAATGAGTAAAAAAAAAAACAAAAGCCGGTGTCTTATCATTTAGTTTTTCAGAGTTCTACTAAAACTTTGAAAAATAAAGAGGTAGAAAAAAAGCATAATTGAAATTAGCGAAAAGGTAAAAAAGTTATTTATTGCTGAGTTATGAGTGAAGTAATTAAAGTTCTTCTTTTATTTTTATCATAACAATATTAATAACATGTGTATTTATGGAATAAATTATTCAGAAGAGATAGAGGAAAATAGTGTAGCACCAGGAGCCACAGTTGATATTCCGGGTACCGTAGTGACAGGAACTGTGGTGGTATTAGGGGCTACCACTTTTGCTAGTTCCCTTGCTTTAGCTTCAGCCACTGGGGTGTAATCTTTATTGTGAGGGCTTGCTTCAGTAGGAGTTTCAGCATTAGAAACTGCTGCTGCTGTGGGTATTTGTAACAAAGTTGGTGAAATGAATAATGGGAAAGGTTCAACTATCAAACTAATTAATGAAATGAGTGAGAGCAACAATAAGTTAAGGAAAGGATGATTGATTAGCAGATCAAATAAAAGCCAATATGGGCAGACTGCAACAAAACCAGACAAAGTGAACATTTTATAAATGAGAGGCTGATTATGATGTGGCTGTAAAATTGA
>CAJVPI010001238.1:0-14887 GCA_910592345.1 Paraglomus brasilianum
TCCCCTTCATACCCAAAAAAAAAAAAAAAAAAAAAAACCCCGGGGGCCCTTTTTATATTTACCCCCCGAAGATTTTTTAAAAAAAAAAGGGGGGGGGGGGGGGGGGCCCCCCCCCCCCCCCCCCCCCCGCACAAAAACCAAATTTGAAACCCAATTACCCATTTCATACAGTAATAGTAACTCTAATAGACATGACATATTCTTGTGCAATTTAATGTCATGTGTAGTGTAACAAACATTTCACACATTACGTAGTGAAAAAAAAACCAGTCACGGGCATTTCAGCATCACATTTAATATAATTACATCACGCCACCCTTGATCTACATCGTCTGATTTTTGCCTATACCAATAAGATCGCTTCTCCCGGATCGTATGACATTTCTAGGAACAATGAGCAACAATAGCTTCCCATAAATCAAACTCTTTCTTTATTCCTCCATTGATGCAGCAGATCAATTTCCTCTAATATTTTCCTTGCCTTATCCAATCTACGCACTAGAAGCAGCGGACATATAGGCAAGAAAGAGACTTGTCATAACTTGCACCGCATCAATCGGACCCTTAATCGATCTCATTGAATAATCCTCTCAGATCACGCGAGTGGAAAAGGTAAAGTAAGACAAATACTGCGCTCGCAACATGATTCAATTGTCAATTTCCACTTTGCTAGGTGATTTTTGTTTCTTCCCGTTTCTATGCTTGATGACTATAGCGACAGTCTGCATGTTACACATAAAATTATATATAAGCGTTTCGCGATCAGTCAATAACAAATATCCGTTCTTTTCTTGTTTCTTCATCTTTTATATATAGCAATTAATAATATTAATATCCCCAATAAGCAAAAAAAAAAAAATAAATCAAAATCACCATCATCAATATCACACGATGTCTCTTAGCCTCGATTCCAACTTACCACACGATCCTATCCAGTTGTCGACCCATAAGCAAAGTATTGACATTGGTTTATGCACACAAGAATTGACTAATCAGTCAGTCGTCTCAACACCAGGGACAGTTATTCAAGATAAGAGATCTTCCAACGACGGAACCTTTGAGATATCAATGGAAGCATTAACCATAGCGATTAGCACCAAGTGCCATTCAAAAAGACACAGCTATCCCATATCGCAAACAACTTACTCCCAATACTCCAACAAGCATCGGAGAAAACGTTCGCAGGAGAAAGCATTAGACGATGTCAAGGGAAGAAACGTTGCAGAAAGGAGGTCATCCATGATATCATCATCAAGCACGTCCACCATTCAGCCACCCATTAAACAAACCAACAAAACTCCGATGGAAATATGGCAAAAATCTTTGACAACATCGACAACACACACCTTCTCCTCAGATAAATCCAATTCGTCGCAAGCAGAACAATCGACAATCCTAGACCTTTATTCTGTCCATCTTATCACACTATTTCTGCTCGGTCTTTTGACTTCATTTATTGTCAATCATCTGCTTGAACAGAATCATGTCACCGAATATCCGGAGAACCTTGTCAAGTTGAATGACACTGTTACATTGATACCGCCCATACATGGTGTTTTAGCAGTCTTGGTTGGGTGGTTGTTTCCGTTTACCGACTACTGGTATTTGAAACATTCACACAAGCCCCAAAGAGAATGGAGCGATGTTATGAGGTGAGTAAAATGAAAGATAGTTGTAGAAAACAAAGATATAACAGTATGTCAGCGAAAATCTTACAACTAAACCTTCTTTCCAGATGCATTGGTGGATTCATCGGCGTAGCGTATACGGCTGCGGTAACTTGCCGTTTGAACTGCTTAACCTTTCTTCAGTCGACAAAATAATCCTTACATTTCATCAAATTTCCAGAAACTTCCATACAATAACTGCCAAGTATCCATAATGTTCGTATTGGCATCGATTGCGTTGTGGTTCGTATTCGATCGAACATGTCATGGCCTGGTTTTGTCTGCGATGTTTTCATCGATAGGGACAGTCTCTGTGTTTTATGAGTAAGTGGGGCAAAGTTGGTTATGTATGATTATGTGGGCGGAAGAAAAATCGCAGGTGACACATTAGCGACATTGCGATGGATGTAAAACTTTTCTCACCATTCATTCTAATTGCCTTCTTCCCCAAAAAAACGTAGACATTCTGAAAACCTTATACAACCTGAATTTTTGGGAATTATGACATGGATTCTGGTACTATACGCTCGTTTTTTTCGTTCATTGCTATAAAATCACTAGAATCGTTCTATTATTGACTCCAATTTACTTCTTTCTTTCATGATGGATTAATTTTCATACCATTAATGTACATGTCGACAGTGTATTCTGTTTTCGTCATGTGTATGCTTCGGTGCTGTTGGCAGACAATACCAGGAGAGTTTTCTAAAAGGATAGAATGTAATAAAGGTAGAAAGTTTGCGACAGACAGCATATTTTAAGTTGCATGCAATGTCACACAAAAGGCTTAGGGGATAATTTAATAATCAATATGCTATACCAACACATAGTCAACCTCGATAAGTCGGTTCCTCGGTAAGTCAGTGTCTTCAGCCCCTTTTTTTTCACTACGAAAAAGAAATAGAAGAATCACTAAGCACTTCTCTGACCCAAACTGTAAAGAAATAAATGTTGGTTTAACTCCAAATGCTATTTAAAAATATTCGATAAGTCGGCCAATCTATATAATTTCTCGATAAGACCTTGCTCACGTGTTAAAGGTGTTCTTCCTATTGGTTAAGAACATTGTGTCACAGTAAGTTCAAATAATTACACAGTGAAAGTCGATATTGATATAACGGACTTCGCTTAGGACGGATTTTTTCGATAAACGGAGCTTGATGAGACATTGTTCAATATAACGGAATTATAACGGAGTGTCACGATATAAGACTGTCTCGAGGAATTCGTTATATTGACTTTCACTGTGTATTCATGACATAAGAATGATGTCACTAGAAAACTAAAATTTACACGTCTTGGTAAAGAATGTTGGTGCAATCTTCAACGATATTATAAATTGCAAAATGGAATCTACTGTAGTTAACTCTAATAAAGGTGGTAGTAAAGTGAAAAACTCTTACAGCCATCGAGGAAAAAATCTTTATGTGAATATAAAGCTCTCACCCAAATGAAAACAATGAACGCATTGCAGAATTATTTCATCAACAGTAGGCGATATTCTCAGAACAGAAGAAAATGGCTTGCAATCGCAGAAAAAACGATAGCTGCCAATAAGAAACGTGATCGTGAATATGAATGGCCAAACATAGAGAACGCGTTAATTATGTGGATCGACCCCTCCTGCTAACCGAGCAAACCATACAGTAACTGGTGCAATATTAGTTCAAGAATTCGCTCAAAATTGGGTATCTCAGACTTTAATTCATCAGCGGTTAGTGGTAATTTATGTTATCAATTATCAGTTATTTGTCAAATAGGGATGGGTAGAGAACTTTAAACAAAGGAATAATATTAAGACTACCAATTCAAGATTTAATTGCAAATTATGATTTAGAAGACGTATACAATGTAGATGAAGCCAAACGTTATTGAAAGCTAAATCTCTTGCCCGCAACTCTGTTACTGGAACAAAAAACCTAATGATCGGATAACAATTAGGCTTGCATGCAATGCAACAGGAACCCATAAATTACCGGCAGTTTTTATTTACAAATTTAAAAATCCTCGCTGCATTTGTAATGTAGATAAAAGACACTTCCCGTCTTGTACTATTAGAATAATTCGGCGTGGATGCAGCCTTCTATTTTTCGAAGCTGGATAAGGATTTTCAATCAAGAAATACGTCACATCGGTTGGAGGAGAATGAAAGATTAAGCAATATTGAACTGTATTATCTGCCGCCAAATACTACCACACATCTTCAACCGATAGACCAGGGTATAACATATTCATTCAAAGTATTTAATCATTTAATAAGTTGTTTAATTATTTGTGCAACGATTATGGGTTTTTCTCAAACTGACTATTTGCTTGAAACTGCTCTGTAAAGATAGAATCGACGCTTTCGATGAGTTTCACAACTATGGTTATGAAATTCCCGACCTAAATATTTCATGCAATAAACTGGACGGCTCAAGCATGGAAAATTGTAAGTGACAACACCATTACCGTTGTTGGCAACGAACTGGCATTATACCCCGAAGACGATAACATGTTAATTAATCTGAAGAAGATATTGAAAATACCGTACAATCACTTATCAGTCAAACGGACGCAGTCCAACTTAATGCAGAAGATTATATTAATATCGACTCAAGATCTGACATAGGCGATGATGAAATCATCGCTTTAGTTCAAAAAACAGCAACGACGATTTATATCTATTGCCAGACGGCTTTAGAAAGTGTCGAAAATATATTGAGTTATTTACAACAACAGAATGGATTGTTCCTTAGTATTAAGAATAAGAGATTTACAAAATTAAATAAGGAAGAAATGAATTAATTCAATGAAACAGACTCCTCTAGATTTTTTGCTAATTAAATTTATTATATCCGGTCAGGTCACGTGCTCTCTGTAAGTCGGTCCTCTCGATAAGTCGGCCAAATTAGCTTAGCCCATCTGGGCTGATTTATCGAGGTTGACTATGTATTATCGTTATAAAGCAGTAGCTCGATGAAGTGTGAGCATGTGTTACACATATTTTTACATCGTAAATTTAAAGACAGTTACTTCAACTTGTTAACGATAATATATATAATTTTATCATTATTATCTTCGAAAAAGCACAATCGATTAGCTTCAGAACCATACAAAAACTATTGTAGTTTGCATAGTACACGTGGGCAGAGAGTTTTTGAAAAGAGAGTCTTTTCAAGGTTTTACTAGTAAAATTTTGTGTTAATCAGTCATTGGAGGAGGGAACTGGAACTGTACATTATTATAATAATTAACATTCTCGTGTTTGTTAAGTTTATAACGCGTGCAAATCTACTTTTCTTAATAACATCGACTAGGTGATACACATTGTTGCATAGTACTACTGATGTTACAGCATTCAACAATTTTCAGAGGTAAATTTTATTGCTCAATAAGGTACAAAAGAAGCCGTAAATTCAGTTTGCAATATGCTTTAGAATAGGTAAATACAATGTTTTTAATTTATTCAAGTAGCAAAAAGGTGTTATTAACGGATAACTTTGAGTTAAATTACCTCGAGTTTCCAAAACTACACAGCTCGTCTTCTCCCTGGCCTTCTCGGTGGATAATTAACTAAGGAGGGAAGTGAAAAGTCCCTATTTATGAATGGAAAAAAAGTTACCTAGTCGAAGTAATACCCTACTAAAGCGAAACTGCTCCCGATGTGTTCGTGCAGGGGAGTTTTAATGGAATATCTTATTTATGAAACGAGTCGTAATGGTGAAGTAATATAACGACGACGATGCAGCGCAGCGCTACAGGCTTGTCATTCTCTGTATCGATTTGAAAATACGCCTGTGGCTAGCTTTTTCATAAAAAGCGATATGTTTTTCACACTGTATCCTCACTTGAAAAAAGTATTGTGACGTAATGTATTTGTACTAACTCTATTTGCCTATGATTTTCGGCAAGTATAATTAGTTGAATATCTATCGTGGACAATTTTTTGGTATAAATTTGACCATCGCGCAGTTCCTGGTTAACCTCCTTTCAGACTTTCTCAGCCTCCTTTACATCTCTTTATTATACATAGGAACCACTAGACATAGGAATAAATCTGTTAATTACGCTTGGAGTATGTTTCGAGAATGTTCAGGCTTGTGATACCCAAGCTCAAGCCAACATGGCGACACAAAGTGAGAATAAACTTGTATTGAAAAGGTTTCTAGCACCGATACAGCTTGTGGATTAAACTCATTGATACTGACATAAGAAGTGGACTCTTCATATGTTTACTTACCCCGCATGTGATCCGTCTAGACTGGTCTTTTTGTCAATATTTAATTTTACACCAATCATACAAACCTCCTCACAATTGTTCGATCATTATGTAATCTTTACAATATCATATAAAAACCCATATCAATATTAATATTTTGTTCCGTCTATAATTTACTCGATATATTGCTTTATCTCCTTCACTCAATCATTTGATGCTGTAACTCTGAAGGTCTCAACCTAATGTCGAACTTTACAGCTATCCCAGCTAGAAAATCAGACATAGTCTTGAGAACCGTTGATGATGAACAGTCAGTAGCAGAGTTAGTACGCAACTTTGATTGGGCATCTACCCCATTAGGGCCTATGAGCAGTTGGCCTCTCTGGTTAAAAGTAGCAACTGTACGTAATAAGGATGACTTGGTCATAATAAGTAAATTTGGATTGTACTCACGTATAGACATTACTTATATTGATTCGATTTAATGTATAGGATGTGTGTCTTCACTCTGCGATTCCAATGGCGTTGTTTGTCGGTGCTGACAGAACTTCAATATACAATCAAAGTAAGTATAGATACTAATACTGACTATGTTAAGTTTGATTACCTATATTCTTATTACCATTACTGTCAGTGTTTACACAGGTCCTTCAAAACGTTCATCCAGCGGGTAAGAACAAATACTATATCTTATTTATTATTTTAAATATGTGAATAATTAATCTTCCTTTGCCATTGTTAGCCTTGGGGAGATCAGCACTTGAATCATTTCCCGAGGCGAGGGACGCTTTAACACCTATATTTGATGCGTATGTAAAGCTAATTTCGGAAACAATTGTCACATACCACTGTATTGCCTAACTTGTTGTCTGTAATATAGAGCTCTTGCAGGAAAGGGCCAACTTTTGCCAGCTTACTGTTCGTATATTATACGAGCGGGTTATTTAGAAGAGGCACACTTCACGATGTCTCTTAGTCCGATATATACAGACGACGGCAAAATAGGAGGATTGATCAATATTTCTCCAGAGTACACAAGTACAGTATTAATGACTAGACGACTGAAAACGTTCAGGGATCTGGCGAACGGAATGCAAGGCAACTATTTTGATGAACATACATTATTATTGGATTGTTATTAATTCAAATGACGGATCCTAATATTAAATTCCAATTACCCGATGCAAAATGCTGTTTAGGCATGACGTCAATTGAAAGCGCTTGTCACGTCATTACTACAATTCTCCGAAATAATGCCGATATACCATATGCTATATTTTATATGGTGGAGAACCAAGAAAGTGGATTCGAAAACAAACCGAAAAGAATGCGATTAGAAGCCACGACGTTTGATAATAATCTAGTACCTGTCAAAAGAACTGATGGAAGCGAAGAATATATGTATATACATGGAATATCCAGTAGAGATATACCGGACAATGTATTAAATACACCTGATCTGATAGTCTTGCCGGAATCCGAGGAAGATATTGAGCATTTGGACATATATTCAACCACTGCTGCACCATGGCCAATAGAACGTGCAATATACAGTGGTGACAACGTAATAATACGATTACCAGATGACTCGCTGGCTGTATTGTGTCCGGTGACTTCAATATCTAGTGGGAAAGACGTATTAACAGCCGTAATGATATGCGGCATCAATAAACACAGAGCACTCGATGAGGACTACCAAGAATTTCTCCGGGTATGATTATTATATATTGCGAAGTGATTGTATAATATTAAAGTTTTTATTGAAACTTATTCTGTTTGATGTAGCTTGTCTTTAGTCACGTGAGTTCCACTTTTACAAAAACTCGATCGCGAGAAGAAGAACGAAGACAAAAAAATATATTGGCCGAATTGGACAGACAAAAAATTGTCTTCTTCCAAAATGTCAGTCACGAATTACGAAGTATGTCATTTATATTGTTTATTGACTGGATTGGTATCATCATCTTTTACGCATGATACCAACTTACAATTATTGTGTAGGTCCGTTGACTCTTATGCTTTCACCTTTGGAAGAAGCAATGGAGTTATGTCCTAGGAACTCTCCAATATCAGGTCATCTCAAATTAATCCAGAACAATAACCGAAGATTGCTTAATTTAATAAACAACTTGCTTCAAGTACGTAACAGAAATATATATGTTATATTCTTTGATGCATGGAGTTTTAACATTTGCATTTGTCGTAAATCAGTTCGCCCACATAGAGGCAAGCCGACTTCACGCATGGTTTTGCGAATCGAACATTGCAAAGTTAACAATAGAATTGGCAGCCAGTTTCGAAAGTATGGCGAAAGCGCTTAGTTTATACTTTAAGCTCGATGTCCCTAGCGATGAAGAACTTGTCCGCCAAATGGATCAGAAAATATTTTTAGATCGGGAGATGTACGAAAAGATACTATTTAATCTATGTAAGCGATACAAGTCAACTAACGCTGATATAGTGCGTTTTATGTTATTCTCTAATCAACTTGTTGTTTTTTAGGTTCGAACGCGTTTAAACACACATGGACTGGTGGAGTAACTGTTCGCTTGTTTACAGAGAAAAAAGGGGAGAGACAAGGGGTGGTTCTTGAAGTGTCTGACACAGGTAATGTCAAGTATTATTATATCATCATATCAAGATGTAACCGCGCTAATATACGTATGACCGGCCGGCCATTCTTAGGTGTTGGCATACCAGAAGAACATGTTTCAAATATTTTCCAACGCTTTTACCGCGTCGAGTCGCAACCATCACACAGGCGCGAAGGTACTGGGATTGGTCTTGCTCTCGTTAAGGAACTCGTCGCGCGACATGACGGTGAAATCCACGTCACATCCCAAGTGAATGTCGGCACTACTTTTCGCGTTTGGATTCCCGCCGGATTTTACCATCTTCCTCAGCAACAAGTTTACTTTGGAAGCAAAAGAGATATTTCTCAATTTGATGCAGAATACGAAAACCAAATTCATTCGGATACAAGCTTGTATTTGCCTATGCAGAAAGTACAAAAGGTGGAGGAGTCTAACCAAAAGCCCAATGAAACTGATCAATATAGTTCGACGCGCACCGATAGTGACAGTTCATCTTCTACATCTTCGCCACTCTCAGACGGGTGGTCAGCATTGCATATGGAACCTAGTTATATCGAATTTGAGAGTACAAGAAAATATATTCTAGTCGTCGATGATAATGCAGACATGAGGTATGTCGGGTGCATATTAATTTTACGTCATTTTATGTAACTCATGTTGTAAACTATTTTTAATAATATCTTATTAGAAACTATTTGAGCAATTTGATCAAGAAGCAGTTTGATTGCATTTCCGTTGCTGATGGTTGTGATGCTCTTAAAATCGTAAAGAGCTCACAACGGTTGCCTGACCTAATTCTGAGTGGTGAGATTCCAGTTAATTTACTTTCGGTAAACAGCTGAATGAATTACGGAATGTTATATTGAGAACCCCTTTCGTTATTCAAATAGACGTTATGATGCCTAACATGGATGGCTTCGAATTGCTTAAAGCACTGCGTAGCAATCCAGCAACACAGACGATTCCTGTGATCTTATTATCGGCTCGAACAGGAGAAGCCAGTATCGAAGGTAGCGTTTCGTATGTCAACGTTCTCTCGTTAAATATGTTTCTCAATTGTCTGTATTCGTAGGATTGGAAAAGGGTGCAGACGATTATATCGTTAAGCCGTTCAATGCTCGTGAACTTATGGCTCGCATTCACGTGAATCTCAAACTTTCTCACGTTCGTCGTCGACTGATCGCCGAACAACAGCATCAAGTTCAAATTAAGCAGTTACTATTCACAATCAGCAACAAAATCCGATCTGGTTTTGGAATACAAGAAACGCTTGATACTGCCGTCTCGGAAATAAAAAAGGTGTTATCATGTGATTATTTACTAATAGTACAGGATACTTTTGAGCAAGAGAGCACTGGCTGTAAAGTGATGGCTGCTTCATTGCCTCTCACAGTTGAATCAGAAAACATTGTTGGGTGTATATTTAGTGGTTTAAATGTTAGGGACTATATGGCTGACAATAGTGAACAGCAGCCAGCAAGAACGGCCATGGGTTCTTTTTCGGCAACACATCCAGAAGCTCACACTTATTACGATGGGCATTTAACACCAGATTCCTTGTCGAATGATATAAAAATTTGTACAGATTGCGAATCAAAAATTTTACAGCAACGCGTGTCATTTCTTAGCGCAGCTATTCATTTGAACTCGTCACCGTGGGGATGGATAATCGCTTACCGACAACCATATAATGAATGGACAAAGCCCGAGACGAATTTCTTGCATCAGGTTTCAAACCAAATAAGTTTAGCTATCGGCCATGCCGTTCTCGTCGAAGAAAAGTTAAAACGAGAGGCACAAGTGAAGGCCATGAGAGAGACAAATAGAGCAAAGAGTCAAATATTAGCCAATACATCTCACGGTAAGGAAGATTGTCTTGTTATTCTATGCTTGTTGTCACAGTATTAATTCTTTTTTAATAACAAACAGAACTTCGTAATCTATTGGGAGCAATTACTGGAGCGCTTTCTGCCTTTGAAGGAACACAGCTCACAACTGAACAACTAGATATGGTTGAAGTAATGTCCCGCGCATCTGACGTGGTTATATCCGTGGTAAATGATATCCTAGATGCAGCCAAATTGGATGCGCATAAGCTCACATTGATGAACCGCGTCTTTGATTTATGGGCACTTGTAGAGAAGACTGTGACAATGTTTGGTGAGCGTGTTGGCGCAAAGAAGCTTGAATTGATTGTTCTATACGACCCGGAGACTCTTTCGAGATATGTAAAGACGGATCCAGAGAGACTGCAACAAGTGATAATGAATCTGTTATCTAACGCGTAAGAATGTCACTTTCGGCTATGGTCGCAATTAGCTTTCGTGTCTAGATTTCTAACGATTATTAAATTTATCAGGATCAAATTCACAGATAATGGTGAAATTGTGATAAAGTTGTCAATAAAAAACAACGAAGACATGGCAATAGATGATGACTCTGATATTAACAAATTCTTGTGTGTGGAAATATCTGATACTGGTGTCGGGTAAGATATACTTTTATCTCATGATTCTTTATTCATTCATTCATTCTTCTTCTTCTTCTTCTTGAAACTCATTGTCCAGTTTATTTAGCATTGACCCGGCGTCGATTCATCACATTTGGGAGAACTTCTCGCAAGGGGATGCTTCGATGACTCGCGGCCGAGATGGAACTGGCCTAGGTCTCTCTCTATGCAAAAGTCTAGTCGAGCTAAACGGTGGTGAAATTGAGGTTTACAGTGAAGTTGGTAAAGGAAGTAAATTCTGGTTTACTTGGGATATTGGGAATATATCTTTAACGTCAATACCAAAGCTACCGTCCGGAAATGATAATGCAAATTTACAAGTTCAGCCGAAACGAGCCAAAAATGTCCTTATAATTGATCCTGTGGAGGTGGCAAGATCAGCTTACGCGATGTTGATTAAGGAAAGTGTCAAAAAAGTATATACCTATACAGATTACACAAGCGCAATCGAAGCAGCCAGAGAGTACAAGAAGAAGCACGACGAACCTATATTCGATTTGGCATTTTTGAGCGTGAGAGATAGTAATGCTACAGACGTTGAGGATGCGGCCAAAGAGCTTAAGCGCATTTGTGGAAATGGGTTATCAATTGTGTTGATGGTATTTTGGTCAATCGAAGGTTACACGCTTGGGAAGAATATGATCGAGAGAATAGGAGCAGACGTTGCGGCTATTAGCAAGCCGGTAATGCAAAAGCGTATGATGGATTGTATTTCTAATTTCGGCATGTTTTTGGTTAAGCCTGGAGATGAGAATAACAAGGGAACGGAAATAAATAGTCTATCAACATACAGTCAATTCTATAACCATAATCGACCTGCAGTTTGTTATCCAACGAAAAGAGATAGTAACGAGCCAGTTATTGTTCGAGGTGTTCTGCCACCAAAGGAGGGTGAGAGCGAATCCAAGTCTAAAACTGGCACCGCGCGACTTGTTCCAATGAAGAGATCCGCTACTAGCGAATTGAAGTATCAATCCAGTAATGAAGAAAGAGCGAGCAAGTCAAGGAGCAAAACTGAAAGATTACCCAACTGTATTCTCTGCGTGGTAATTGATTATAGCTTATCTGCAATTGGCTTTTTGTCTTTCAATGTTTGATAATTAGCTAACAAGTCTATTATAAATATTAGGATGATAATGCGATCAATCAAAAAGTATGTTACTAAAGAATTCCTGTTATTCAGCAAGAATGTTAATGGATTAAACTGATTATTATCATTTATTTTCCTAGATCGTCAAGGCACAGCTGGATAAATTGGGTTATCATTATTTAACGGCAGAAAACGGCAAGGAAGCTGTTGATTTGGTACGGGCGCGGTATGAAAAGAACTTGTCTTCCTCTTCCCAGTTGTTACAGTCCAAACTGGGAATATCGTTGATTTTGATGGATTGCGCAATGGTAAGCATTGATCGTGTATCGTCTGACATTTATTATTAATGTTAGAGATATGTTAACCTTTTTTCTATTCGCACTCGGTACCTGTATTCCAAAAACTCCACTAAAACTTAGCCTGTCATGTCGGGTTTTGAAGCAACGCGAGCAATTAGGTCGTTAAACCCAGAGCTTCAGACTCTTCCAATCGTTGCATTGACTGCATCCGCAATAGCGGAGACGCGCGAACAATGTCTAGAGGCTGGTATGAATGACTATCTAACCAAACCACTCAAGATAAAACAATTGAAAGAGAAGCTGAATGAGTGGCTGGGCGAGAATTAAATTAAACTTGCCGAATATGCACATTACGAATTGTATTCTAAGGAGGCATAACTATTTCTTCAACTACATTATTATGTAATATTTGGAATCATATGTTATATGCACACCCACCGACTATAATAGCTCAGTCTTTATGCTTTAAGTTATCCTAGAATGCTGTATTTATTGTATTTTTTTCAAGTTTGTCATTGCGTCGACAGATTCTTCTGTATGTTTAATTTAAACGTTATGATATAAGAATGGATGCATGGTGGTTTCGTTCATTATTATAATAATTATGTGGGTTTCTTGAGCTCAGCTTGCATAAGGCTGATCAGAAAGTTTCGAAAGTGTACCTTTTATACTTTATGTGCTTGAGGACAACCTGAGCGTCAAAATGCCATCACAAACTACCGTTGCACACAATAATGGTGTTTTAGGACATGAAGTGTAAATAATAATAAACGGAACACCATATAAAATTAAAATTGCGTGTTTGTTCTGGAAACTACTGCGTGTCTTTCCGGGGTTATTCTTGGCTTGCACAATCAATAGAGCAGATGATTTTTTATCTTCTCGAGAAGCAGAAAAGGACCAAAAAGTCAAAACAAATTCAGAACGCCTCAGTCATAAGAGCTACAGTTCAAAAGAAGGCCGAGCTTCGGAAATATATATATTTTACATTTTGTTTTAAAATTTGGCCGATAAATATTGGGTCCGTTTCATTTCGTTCGACAGTGTCATTTCACCATCATTTATTTCACTCAGTGATGGCAATCGACAGTTATTTCGCTGAAATCATTCGCCGTCCACGTAATTTATAATTGGTCTTAGGGTACTAGTACTTAACTACGCTTCTGTCGAAACGGAAGTTCAATGAAACGCGAAGCAAATTATTAACATTAATAAATAACGTTAAATCGCGTAATTTTCGAGAAAAGCTTACTATTACATACTAAGCCGTGACTAATTCAGACTAGAGTGCTTCAACTTTGTGTAATCCGCAGGAGTAACAGTTATTACCTGTTGAAGTAAATGCGAGTGATTCAGAATTAAGTATTAATTGGTGTCCCAATAAGCGTATCCAAGCGGTTAGGTTAGCCTTAGCGTTAGTCCTTGAAAAATTCTATGAAGGAGAACAATACTAATAACGCCACCGTTTAAAGAAGCTTTGGTTAAACATTCTCGAACCGTCTAAGCATTTTAACCATTTCCTATGGCCCTTGTCTTTTTGACCTTATGAACTAGTACACCAATGTAGTATTTATAAATCTGTGAATTACATAGTGTGACAGATTAATTTAAGGGTCAGTATTGTCTTAATATGGGTTTTATTTTCTATTAGGTAGAGTGTGTCTTAACATCTATGTTGCACAAATACTATTGCATGCAATTACACATTCCAGTTGAGAGCTGCAAAAGTTCATGTGAATAGCCTTCTCATATTCGCACATTCTACTACATACAAAACAATGACTACGGAGGAAACATCGGATTTAATGGTTTATAACTTTAATCTCGTAGCATCCAAATAATTCGTAAAGCATATTCTGTCGATTATAACTGCATTATTAAAACTACGTATGGTTACCTTTACTATTACTATTACGGATAATTTGTGGTTTAAAATCAACGTTAGAAGAAAAACTACTACCACGGCTACGTACAGTACATTATGTATCAATTCTAATTTTCTATAGACATCAAATTTTTTTATTAATTCGACGTGTATTGACTACAGCCTGATAAGTAGAAACATCATAATTCACTATCCAAAATTTTAAGTCGCTAAATGAAAGATGTTAACCTATTTCTGAACTTGGCAAACTGAAATCTGGTAGCGGAGGAAAATTATCGCTGTTTCTTGGTTTAGGCAAATCTCCAGTAGGTAGGTGCTTACTAGGATATTTATTCTCCTTCTCAAGACGTGATAAGGGTTTTAAATCATTATGATATATGGTATTCCACGTGTTGTCATCAGAACCGATCAGCTTGCCAATATTAATAGCAAGTCGCATTGCATCTGGACGCTTATCAGGATCAGCATCACAACACCGCTCGGCAAATTTCTTGTATTCCTCTGGTGCGGAATCAAGCATCGATGGTCGTAGTCCGCCCATAATATCACATGCTAAGCCTCTATCGCCTATCTCTAAAAGGTGGTTCACCAGTAGCAATCAAATACATAATGATACCAAAAGAATACACATCTGATTTCTGA
>CAJVPI010001239.1:0-14862 GCA_910592345.1 Paraglomus brasilianum
TTTATGCCCGAGATAATGAATTAGTTGGTAAAGAACTCTCCTCTCTAGCAAAGAAATTAGAACAAGTAAAGAATTTAGTAACTGATAATGAGATAGAGAAGTTGAAAAGGATGGTAAGGAGGGGGGAGATTTAAGAATATTTTTAAAGAAATAGAAATTTAAACATTTAAGAAATAAAACTCATGGGATACAAAGCCGAAGAAATCGAAAGAAAATTTAGAAGTATAGCCAGCGTTCGTATATGGTCTAAAAAAGCAGAGCATTCTGGCGATGCAGGATACTGAACTGGTGGTCGTTGCGACTATGGAATGGCTCATAACTTGAAAGAAGATTGTCAACTTTTAGCAAAATTCTTCGATAAGATTACTGAGTTAAAAAATGCTAAAACCAAAATAATAAAATTTGAGTCCCAAGAAGAATTTGAAGAAAACAAACGGAAGTTAACCAGACAATGTCAAGAAGCAATAAATGGTTTACAGGTAAGAACGGGTGCCAGCACTTCTGTTGGTGGAGTTTGTATTATTTGGGCTGATTATGCTGGACATCTAGACGGATTAATAAGTGCCTTCCGTAGAGACTTAGAAAGTTTAAGCGGAGAAATAGACAGAATTCCTTACGATGTAGGGAAAAAGTTAAAGAAACTGAAAATAGAGGAAAAAAATCTCAAAAGAACAATTGAGGAAAACCTTAAAAGGGCAAACTTAGAAAAAGATCCTGATAAGAAAAGAAAATTATTGATTTTAGTAGATGAAGACAAAAAGAAACTTCAGGCAAATTATGAAGAACAAAAGAAAATTAAGATAGGAGAAAATTTTGATCCTGAAAAGAGTATTGAAGAATTTATTAATGGAATAGAAGAAAAATTATCAGGTAGAAGTAATCCATCAAGAAATCCCAGAACCCCCAATTCTAATCCAACTGGTTCAGGTGGCGGTTCTGGTTCAGGAACAGAAAGAAATCCAACCCCTCTTAATCCTTTTCAACCTAACCAAAACGCCTCTCAAAACTGATGACAAACTAATAAGCATTTAATAATCTTTGTTATTATTGCCTGTATAGCACTTCTTTATCTCTATTCTCAAAAAGATGAAGAATATCCAAGACCTCATGACTAATTATGAATTTACTAAGACCCACCAACAAAAAAGAAAAGCAACAACAGCAATTAATAATAATCCTTTTACTCTGTGCTACAGCCTATTATTTTTTGGTTTATTTGCCTGATCAACAAAGACAACAATTAGAAATGCA
The DNA here is from genome assembly GCA_910592345.1 of Paraglomus brasilianum. Taxonomy (NCBI): domain Eukaryota; kingdom Fungi; phylum Glomeromycota; class Glomeromycetes; order Paraglomerales; family Paraglomeraceae; genus Paraglomus; species Paraglomus brasilianum. The sequence continues at coordinate 1,252 of CAJVPI010001239.1, forward strand.
AATTCAGACTGATATTAATTCCTTACAAAATATTCAACCGCAAGACTACTCAAGTATGTTAAATAGACTACAAAGTTATCGACAATGGACTAATGGAAGTCCAATGCAGCAAGAAGCCTTGGAAAACCAGAAAGAAAACTTAGACCAAGCCATTAACTGACTTATCCAAGCCGAAAAACACTTAGCCGATGAAAATCAAAGAGCCAAAACTGAAGAAGAAGCAGAACAAAAGAGAAAAGAAGAAGAGATAATTAAAAAAAAGAAATTTCATTGACTAAGAGAACCTAAAAGTTGAGCAGATGATTATTTAGCAACCGACAAAGATAAATATGATTCAAAAGTTGCGGAGCAAGGAGTAGAAAAATCAAGTGCATTCAACTCATTTGCTCACTATAAAATTCACTTTCCTCCTAGCCTTTGAAATTCATTAACCAGTGAACAACAAAAAAAGGCTAAAGCGAGTGGCCATGGTGAACTCACTCTCGATGAAGAAACCAAACAATTTGAATTCAATGATGACATTCAAGATTGATATGATAAAACATATTTAGACCCAAGTAGAGGTAAACCAGATCCAGGAAATAAAAAAGACAACAACGCTTTGTTCTATGGAACCGAGGGAACTGGCAAAACTTCTATAGTTAGAAAACTAACTTATGAAACTAATTGCTATCCCATGATTGAAGTTAAGGGTTCTACTCTAAGTCCTAATAAACTAGATTCAGACATTGGGATTGCTCCATTAGAAAAGTTCATCTTTACTATTTGTGACATTGAGCATACACTTGAAGATGATTATGGCTTTAAAAGAGAAAAAAATGGTGAAATTCGCTTTATTCTTTTTGTTGATGAGGCTGATTTGGTAAGTCGGGAATCCAGATACTTTGACCCAATTAAACTAGCGTTCCTCAAAGAATGTATGGAGCAAGTTAGTAAAGAAAAGCAAACCGAAAACCTATGAATTTTTGCTACTAATCATCTGGAGTTAATCGAAAGGGCTGTTTATCGCCCCGGCAGATTAAGCAACCCCTTAGATTTTAGTTGAACACTCGGAGACTTTATGAGATATTCTAGGCGAGCAGGAATAACTAATCAATTTCCATCTCATTGAATAGAAAACCCTGTTCTTAATAAGGAGGATAATAAGTGAGTAAATAGATTTAACATGCCATCCTTCGAAACTTATTTTCTTGGCAAGAAACTTGATGGAACTCCTATTCCTAATGCAGTAGACTTCTGAAATAGATTTATCACTAATTATGAAACGCAAAAAATCCTAAAAGAAGAAAAGGAAATTGATGAAAAAGGAGAAGAAATAATCAAAAAGAAAGGTATTCAATGAGGTGAATTCTTTGAGTTCTTTTGAAATCTAAAGGATACTGGACAACTGCAACATTTTGATGGTAAATTTGCTTCTCCAAAGCCACCAAAGATTGAAGATGTAGTAGAAAAGACTATTGCTAAAGTTGATGAAACATTAGCTATTCGCTTAGAAGAAGTTAATAACAGAATATCCGAAATCAGAGAAGAAATATCTTCAAGAGGAGGAGAATATGTTGGAACACTCAACTTAGGAATTACCCAAATAACCGGAATGTTAGCCGAAATAGGAAAAAAAATCTAAAAACTATGACCAACCAACAACTAATTAAACAAATAGAAAGCAAAATAAAAGAAATCAAATCTACCCTTGCCAATTGAACTAAAAATATTGAAACCTACCATCAACAATTACAACAATTAACTAACCAATTACAAGAAATTAAATCACAAATCAAAAAATAATATGACAAAAAGACAAGAACAAGAGGAAAATAAATGAGCCTTATTAGGAACTGTTGCTGGAGTCTGCATGGCTCCTTTTACCGCAGGAACCAGTATGTTTGCCACTGGAGGATTAGGATTTGTAGGAGGTAAAATCTTCGGAAAACTATTTGGAGGTAGTAGTGAAAGTGATGACAACACTCAGCAATTACTAGAGCAACAGAAGTTGCAGAATGAGCATTTTAATGCTATGATGAAACAGAACAGAGAAGAATTAGAAAAGATAAGGAAAGAAAGAGAAAATAAGGAAAAGAAGATTAAAAGCAACGAAAAAGAATTAGACACTCTTAAATCGAAGTTAAACAACCCCGACACCACTCCTGAAGAAAAAGAAAGAATTAAAAAGCAAATAATCCTTCTAGAGACTGACAATAAGCAACTCAAAAAAGAAGTAGAAAAGTTAATAAAAGATGAGAAAAACAAAGAAAAAGAAAAACCAACTTTACCAACCCCATCTACTCCTTGAAAATTACCTAAACTAGGTGCTTATGATAAATTATTGATGACCGGAGTATTAGTGCTGATTATTTACTTTTTGTTTTTAAGGGAAGATAAAAAGAGATAGCAAAATAAGTCAATAAAGACTTTTTAAAATATTCAGCAGTAGAGGTAATATTTTTTGTAAAACTATAATATAGTAAAAAAAACCTACTTATGAACATGGACAAAGAAAATCTTAAAAGGCATGCTGAAACATTAAAAAGAGAGATTTTTGATAAATTAGAAGCAGACTATAAAAAACTAAACAAGATTGGCAAATCAGAAGAGTTATTAGAAGAAATTAAGAAGTGCGAAAAAGACTATGACAGAAAATTCAGTGATTTAGCAGGCTTTATTAATAGCAAAGGCTTAAGCGGAATGGTTCATATAGATGAAACAGGAAAGTTTAATAATAGAAAGTTAAAATTATTTACAAAGTTAAAGAAAAAACATAATCTACTGCCAAAGGAGGGTCAACAAACTTATCAAAATCTAAATAAAAATAAAAAAGAAGATGGTCGCCAAGTAATTAGAGAAGAAGTATTAGAAAAAGGCAATGAGAAAAATGCTTATACTTGTGCTGAATGCTATAAAGATAAAAATGGTAAATATTGGAAATGTAAAAAAAAGAACGACAACCACAAATTCTGCTCCCCTAGTTGCTACCAAGAATACTATGGTGAATACTGTTCTAAGTGTGTGAATGAGAACAAAAACTACACTAAACACTTAAACATTATTCACGATGGAGATAATTCTTATTGTTCTCCTTGTTATCAATTAGTAAAACAAGAACAACCAGATCAAGAATGAAATCCCACTATTTATTGTCGTTATTGTTCTACTAAAACTGAACTTTTTGAAGTTTGTGATAAGCAAGAATGCTTGGAGAAGATGAATCAGGAGATAGAGAAGAAAAAGAATAACAATAATTCACAAGAAAGAAACCAACTCCAATCTCAACAATCCCAATTACTTACTCAAATCATGCAATTAGAACAAAATCCTACTGCTAACCAATCAGAACTAGAAACTAAAAAGAAAAAGTTAAGAGAATTAGAAGAGCAAGAAAAAGAACTAACTAAATCTTTGCCAATCAAGGTTCAGATTAGTATCTTAGAAAGAGAAATTAAGGAGTTAGAAAATAAGTCTAATAAAACTCTAACTGAACAAGCACTTTTAGATAGTAAAAAGAAGGAATTAGAAGAGTTATTGAGAAGACAGAGTAGTTCTAATGCTAATAACTCTGAGCCAGAAAGCAAAACTATGCTTTATATTGGAATAGGAGTAATTGGCTTATTTACTTTACTTTTAATCTTTATTCTGGCGAGAAATCACAAGAAAATTAAGAAATAAATATGAAAGACTGAAAAAATATACACACTAATTTCACTAAAGAACTACAAAACGAGTGAGAAGATAAAGGCTTTGACTATTATGAATGTAAAGAGTGAATAAATATTGGTTTAACTGTTAATGATGCCGAATATGCTCAGTGACTAAGAGAAGTCAAAAAAATAGACAGCGATTGAGTATTAAATAATGGAAGCGATGAGGAATTAAGAAATGAATATGTAGAATATCTTAACAAAAAAAGTATAGCTCAATCAGAAAAAAGAGTTAACTGAAAAGAAAAAATCTACCCTTTTAAAGAATTTACTGAAGAACTAACTCAAGAATGAATAAAGTGTGGTTTTGATAAAAAAGAAACCAGAGAATGATTAGAAAGTGGTTTACAGCCTACTAATGCAAATTATGCTAAATGATTAAGAGATGTCAAAAAAATAGATGCCGAATGATTTTCAGATGAGGGCGATGAAGAAGAACTAAAAAAAGAGTTTCAAGAGTACTTAAGGAAGAAAAAGAGTTATTACAAAATTGATTGGAAAGAAATAGGCAAAGAAAATAAAAAGAACTGGAAAAATATAACTAAAGAATTTACTGAAGAATTGCAAGCAGAGTGGGAAGAAAGAGGATTTACCTACAACGAATGCAAAGAGTGAATAGATGTGGGTTTGAAGCCAAAAAATGCTAAACTTGCTAATCATTTAAAAGAAAAAGATTGTACTCCTGAATGGTGTTTGAATAACATAAATATTTATAAGTTAAGGGAAGACTATGAAAATGAATTATCGGCAGAAGAAGAAAAAGAAAGAAAGACAGTAAATGCTCAAGAGTGGCTAGACCGCAATTATCCAAAAAATGGAACTTGTTCATTAAGTTCAGATAGAGAAAATTATGGTAAGAGAAGGAATGATGTCAGAGAACTAAATATTTCAGGGAAAAAAATAGGAGGCTACTTAAATTTACGAGATTTCATGAATTTACAATCACTTATTGATTGCAACGACAACTTAAGCAATAAAATAACTGAACTAAAAATTGATAATTGCAAAAAATTGCAGTTTCTCTACTTCCATGACAATCAATTGTCTACCCTAAATTTAGTTAATTGCTCTAATCTCATATTAATTGATTGTTCTCGTAACTTTCTCAGAGAAATAAAATTACCATTCGAAGCAAAGGAGTTGAAAATTTTAAATTTGAGTAACAACAATTTTTTTTGGCAAGATTTATCGTTTCTAAGTCATTTAACTAACTTAGAGCGTCTTGAAATTCAAAACGATGATGAACAGAGAATAAAACAAGGAATTTCTAACTGCTTTTATGGTTCATTAGAACCACTAAAAAACATGAATAAACTGGAATTCCTAAACATTGATAACACTGTTATTGATTCTGGCCTAGAATATTTGCCCGCTAGTTTAAAATCAATTTCTTGTCGTAGCAAAGAAATTTCTCATCCCGAAGCAAAAAAAATCAGTGATGAATTATTTTTTCATGGAGGAAACATTAAGTTCTTAAGAGAAACTAACTCAAAATCAATGGAGATAAAAAAAAACATAAATTCCCACAAAAAGCGCCTCTCAAAAATAGTTTCAGATGTACCAACTACATCACTTAGCATATTTCAAATTAAAAAAAACAAAATTAAAGAAAGCCATACTCTAGAAAAAATGAACTATACAAAAGTCTCTTTACAAGATAATCGTCCTTTTTCCTGGGAGACCAATCAAACTTACTTATCATCATTAAAACACTTTCCCATCAAACTCTACAATATAAAAACAGGTAAAGTAGAATGAACTGAAGACAATCCTAACATAAAATCTTATGCTACTTTATCTTATGTTTGAGGCAATATGCGGGATAAGTCTTTATTAGAGGAGATGAAAGTTGTTTATCAAAAAGACAACGAAGAATATGAGGAAAAGTTAATTATTACTAAATGAGGTAAGAAAAGTCTAGCCAAAGCAATTAAAGCCTGTGAATATTTAGGAATTAATTATCTCTGAATAGACCAACTCTGCATTAACCAAAAAGACCGTGAAGAAAAAGCAGAGGAGGTCAAAAAAATGAGAAAATGTTATGGGGATAGTGAAGTAACTTTGATTTCTATTAACACAAATTTGAAAAAAGAAATTATAAATGAAGAAAACAAAAAGGAATTTGCAAGAGAAGCATTAAACAAGGTGGTGAACTCTCAATGATTCGCTAGGTCATGAACCTATCAAGAAGGCTTATTGTCAAAAGAAACAGTTTTTATGTTTGATGATGAATTGATAGATGGTAGAGTGATGGCTCAAGTTTGGGCGATGATTTATTGACAGTTAGATGATTTTTGCTATTACGAGAAATTAAATGAAGATCCTAGAATATTTATTACTCCTTTAGGATGAACTTATTTCGAAAGTAGAAGCAATTTAAAACATTTAGGATTGTTTCAAGCTCTAGCTGTTGTCAAGAACCGTGGCCGAGGAACTCCTGTTGATGGTATTTATTCTATCTTAGGGCTATTACCATACGGCGATCAAGTACCAGTAAAATACAAACCAAAAATATGCTTGCAGTGTCCTAACCAAGAAGAAACTAAGAATTGTTTTCATAACAAAGATAAGAAAAAGTATCCAATATATACTAAAGAAGAGTTGGAAGAAAATTTAATTGGTATAGTGAAAATGGCGATAGAAGAAGGGTATCCTGAGCCTTTGGCTTGAATTGGACCAAGAAGAAAAGAAATAGATAAATGGTGAATACCCACCATCGACAAGGAGGGTTCAGTTAAAGTATGAGGAGGAATAAGAGTCCACTGTAAGTTGAGGAGTATCGAATTTTCAGGAAATGGAATCAAGTTATCTGGTTCTAAGTACATAATAGAAAAGTTTAGAGTTACTTCAAATGAAAATAGCTTTTTAGTTTTTGCAAAGAACAACTTCTTTTACTTGCATGGAGCCGAGGAAACCCTTGAAAAAATAAAAGCAGGCGATACGTTAGTGATACCAAATAAAGAACAGTGAAAGGGTAGTGAAAAATTTGCTATCCTAATACCTAGCGAAGGCAATTCTGATTGTCCAGTGGACATATTGAAGTTTTTTAGAAAACAAAGGAAACTATTGCTTGATGATTTGTCTTTTAACAGAATTGATAGTTCACCAAACGACGAGTCAAAGGCTCCCAAAAAAGTAGAAAACAAAAACTTATTCATCGATATGGTCAACAAAAAAGTAATTGAACTAGAAGAACAACAGACTCAAATCCAAATCCCACCCAAAAAATAACCATATGCCCAATGCCCAAACCTGACTAACCAAAACTTATCCAGACAAGCAAAACACCACAAAAATCTTTGCTCGTAATAAACATCTCGAAGACTCATTAGTCATCAAAGGATTTGCTAGTCTAAAAACAATCGAATGTCGTGATAATAATCAACTTACTAGTATCACTCTCCTTAATTTACCCCAACTTACTAGTTTTAATGCTAATTATTGCCAACTTACTAATGTAGTTATTAATAACTGTCCTAATATTCACTCTTTCAATGTAGGCAATAACTTGCTTTCCGATACTAATTTTCTTAGTAATCTCAACGCTGAAAAATTAAAAGTTTTAAGTATTCATAGTAATAATTTCTCCAAACAAGACTTAGAATTCCTAAGCCAATTCACTAACTTAGAAGAACTATACCTCGACAATTCAGATGAAGACAAATTTAACCAAGGAATATACAATTGCTTTACTGGCTCCTTAGAGCCTTTACAGAACTTAACTAAATTACAATGGTTAAGTATTGCTAAAACAGATATAGATCATGGATTAGAGTACTTACCTGAAAGTCTGAAAAAAATTGGTTGTAAAAAGGATTGAAGTCCAAAAGATAATAGTGGTTGTGCCAAGATTTGCAAAGAATTAGAAAAATCTACCCGAATTACTGGAGTAACTGAGCAATTGATTCAAGAAGAGGAAAATGAACCACAATCAGCACGAAGTAAGGACACTTGATATCGACTGGCTCCCTGACGGGAGGCCCAAGACCTATTATTAGAAAAAAAACCTTTAGTAAAAAAGTTAAGAAAAAAAGTTGAGGAATTAGAGAAGAAAAAAAAGGAATTGTTAATTAGATTAAGCGAGTTAGAACCTCCCGAAAAAGAAAAGTCGGGAGTAGAATTATCTCCCCGGCAAGAGCAAAACAAAGCAAAAGATTTAGAAGAAAGATTAAAGACTACTCAAAGTCAATTCAAACAATTTCTCGAAGCTTACATTATTGAGAAAAAAGAGCAAATAACTAAAGAAAAAGATAATGATAAACTAGAAACTCTACAAGAAGAGTTAAAAGTTTTAGAGGATTTGCAATTAGCACAAGAGATGGAAGTTAATATAGAAGTTTCTCCCAAAAATAATTAAAAAACCCTTATCCACTTACTTCTTTTTTAAAATTAATAATATAATCTTTAATCCCTTATGAACACTAATAATATCTTGTTTAAGCCTTTCTAACAATAACCCGCATTTTGGCACTCCGAGCCCGATGGTTTTCCTGGACTTCTTTTTGAGTGGGAATCAAGGGCTTTTTAGTGATAATTTGAAAATTATGAGAGGAATATTTTTTGAATATTTGCTTAACAATTCTATCTTCTAAAGAATGATAACTAATAACGACAATTCTTCCGTCTATTGCCAAATATTTAAGGGTAGTTTCCAGGGCTTGGGTCAGATTTTCTAACTCATTATTAATAAATATTCGTAGGGCTTGGAACACTTTGCGAGCTGGGTGTTTATTAGTTTTGTGAGAAAAACAGGAAGCAATTATACCTACTAATTGTTCTGAGCTAGTAATTTTTTTTCTTTCTCGTCAGTAGCAGATTTTTCGGGCAATCGCTCGGGCTTTTCTTTCTTCTCCATAATGATAAAAAATGTCGGCCAATTTTTCACAAGGGTAATTATTAATAATCTCTTCCGCTCTTAATTTGGTTTCTTCACTTATTCTCATGTCAAGTGGCGAGTTTAGCCGATAACTAAATCCTCTTCTCTCTTCCGCCAACTGATCTGAAGAAAGACCTAAATCAAACAAAATTCCGTCTATTTCTTGGACGCCCATTTCCTTTAAATACTCTTCTAGATTAGCAAAATTATCATTAATGAGACAAAAGTGGGGAGAAAGAAAAAAATTGTCTTTTTGAACTAAACTGCTAAATTCCCTGTCTCATTCGAAAGCAATTAATTTGCCTTTTTCTAATTTTTCAAGAATGGCTCGCGAATGACCTCCTTTGCCAAAAGTACAGTCAATATAAATTCCCTCCTTTTTTAGGTTGAGATAATCAAGAACCTCCTTTAGCATTACTGGGATATGAACTCCACTATCCATGGCCATTATTTTTTATTTTAGTTTTATTTCTCCAATTTTAAAAAGTTTTTTTATCACTTAATAATTCACTCCACTTACTTCCCCCATTGGGAGACCACTCCTGACAAAATAATACCACAACTGACTGAAACGTTTAAAGAACCAATGCTATTACTCATAGGAATGTAAAGAGAATAATCACTTTTTTTAATTAAATTTTTTTTGATTCCTTCATGTTCATTACCAAAAATTAGACAAGTCGGAAAGTCAAAATTGAATTTATTATACTCTTCGGCTCCAGGTTCACAGATGGTGGAAATAATTTTGTAATCTCTTTTTTTTAACTCATTCAGTGCTTCGGGCAAACTGGAAACCTGACAAACTGGAACATGGGCTACTCCTCCCACTGAAACTTTAATTACCGTGCTATTAACGGGTACCTGATTTTTCTTGGCAATAATCATTCCGTCAATATTAAGAGCTGCAGCAGTTCGTAAAATTGCCCCAAAATTATGAGGGTCTTCAATCCCATCTAACATAATAATTAAAGGAAATTTCCGTCGCGGTTGGCACGATAACAAAGAAGATAATTTAATATACTCATAACTACGGATAAAAGCGACTATTCCTTGACTTTTTTTGTCAGGACTATAACGGGAAAACTGTTCTTTATTTAATAACTGATAAGGTATTTGTTTTTTTTCTAGCAGTTTAAGTAATTCTTTATCCTGGTGGTGTTCAACTCGCAAAAGTATTTTTTTAAAAGAAAAATAAGGAGAGTGGAGTAAATTGCGGACAGTATGATTACCAAAAGCGAGAAAGGTCATAATATGTTTTATTTCTTAAAAATATCTATCCCACTCAAGGAATAAAACATTTGCCTTATCTTTCTTTTCTCCGACTAGCCATTAAAATTAAACAAATGAGACCAATAACTACGGCTACAATTCCTAAGCCAATGGCTCAATTAAGTTTAATGTTATCTTTTTGAGAGTTAACTGGTTTATCTCCTTTTCCATTTAATTTTTCCCGCCTTTTCCCATTTTCTTCCAGCAATCTGCGAATGTTATCCAGTTCTAATTCTTTACTTTTTTTCTCGTCTGAACCTAATCCTTGTTCGGCTAATTTTTCCTCTAATTCTTTTTTTTCTCTTTCCAATTGCTTCTTTTCTTGATCTAATTTGCTGATACGAAGATTTTTTGAGTTGTGATTTGATTTGCCTGGTGAGTTAGGGGAATTTTCTTGATTCAACTTATCTTTAACTTGTTCGACAATTTTGGTATAATCTTCATACAAGTAGATAAATTTCCTTATAAACTCTTCTGATGTCTCTCCCTTTTCCTTGCTGGAAGAAAATTTTTTATCACTTTCCTCCCAAAAACTTTTTAGATTTCAAATCAAATCAAAAACCTCCTTGTCTTTGGAAATTTGACCGAAAAGTCGGCTACAAAAATCCTCGTCCCGATTCCATCCTTTAATTTTTTTCCGGCGGGACTTTAAAGCATCCAAATCCGGTTTATAATTTATCCGAACCTGGTGATGTTGGTTTATTCGTTGAACTAGATAATCAAGTCATTCTTCATAAGTCCTATTCCCTAAATCAGACCACTTTCTATTGCGAAATTCAGAACCACAATTATCAAAATTTCTTTGAAGAAAATCCACCAAAGAAGCCAAAGCCAAGGTATTTTGCAACCTTATATGCACGTTAAAAAAAGAGATAAATTCTATTGCTTCTTCACGCTCTTTTCCTTGGGGAATGTTTTTTATTTCTACTCACAGGAAATTATTTAACTCTTTGGCTCATTTATTAAATTCAGTTTCAGTTATTTTGTTGTAGTTCATATATATATATATATATATAGTTTATTATAATTTTGTCTTTTTATCTTTTTTTATTAACTTAATCTATTTTACAATTTTTCTTCTTTTAATATTTCTGCTAACACCTCAGCAGGAACTTCCTGATAATGGGATAAATACATGGAATAAGTGCCGCGGCCCTTGGTTAATTGCCGTAAAGTAGTCGAATAATTGAGGATTTCTTTGAGGGGAGTTTTACCGGTAATATAACTTTCCCCTTCTTTTTCTTCCGTGTTTTCAATTATTGTTCGGCGTGAACCAAGATTAGCCAAAACATCTCCTATATAATCTTTAGGAATAATTACTTCTACTTGCATAATTGGTTCCAATAAAACTACTCCCATTTCTTGAATTCTTTTTTCTTTTTCGGCTACTCCATCGCCTCGGAAGGCTAAAACTGCCGCATTTTTGAAATCACCTGGTTTGGTATCTACCATATGCCTTTTTCCTTCTAATAAAGTAACTTTTATATCAAGCAAAGGATAATTCAAAAGTAAACCGGATGACATAGCCTCTTCTAATCCTTCTTTTACTTCCTCTGCGTCTTTATTGGACATCTCTTGGCCCTTTTTGGCATCCACAAATTCAAAACCCTTTCCTTTATTAGGCTCAAAGGTAAGTTTAACCCGGGCAAAGTGTCCGCTTCCTCCGGACTGTTTTTTGTACTCTCCTCAAACATTTTCCAATTTTTTGGTAATCGTTTCCCGGTAGGATACTTTTTGTGGCTTGCTTTCTATTTCTAGTTTGAATTCTCGGCGCAATCTTTCTACGGAAACTTCTAAATGTAATTCTCCCATTCCAGCAATAATCATTTGTCCCGTTTCCCGGTCTATTCAATATTTAAAACTGGGGTCTTGGATTTTTAATTTTTCCAGTGCATCTCTCAATTTATCTTTATCCTCATTAGTTTTTGGCTCGATGGCTTGGGAAATCACGGGCTCGGCAAAGTCAATGGTTTCGAGAAGCAAAGGATTACTTTTTTCACCAAACGTGTCCCCAGTAATAGTGTGCTCTAAACCAATCGCAGCAGCAATGTCGCCGGCTCCTACTTTTTTAACTTCTTCCTTATTATTAGCATGCATTCTTACTAAACGACTAATTCTTTCTTCCTTCCCTTGACTAACATTGTAGACATAGGAATTAGCGTTCATTTCTCCGGCGTAAACTCGAAAAAAGGTCAGTTTATTATTATAATTATCAACCATAATTTTAAAGGCCAGTGCCAAACAAGACAAAGGACTATGACAATTAACTATTTTCTGCTTACTTTTGTCATGGGGGGAGAAAGCAGGTATTTCGGTTATATCCAAAGGAGAAGGTAAATAATCTACTACTCCGTTTAAAACTAACTTTACTCCCACATATTTATAAGCCGAACCGCAAAACACTGGAAAATACTTGCCAGTAAGAGTGGCCTTGCGAAGCAGTTTTTTAATTTCTGCTACTGATAATTCCTGACCTTCTAAATATTTTACTGCCACTTCCTCATCCTGTTCAATAATTTTTTCAAGTAATTCTTGACGATATTTTTTGGCTTTTTCCGCTAAATTAGGAGGGATGTCTTTTATTTGGTATTTCTCTTCCTTATCTCCCATTTGGCAATAATAAGCCTTTTGTTCTATTATATCTACTAACCCTTCTAATTCTCGGCCGGCTCCAATTGGAAACTGTATTGGTAATGGATCAGCATGTAATTTTTCCCGAATGCTTTTTAAATTCTCAGTAAATTTTTCTACATTGTCAACTCCGTCCATTTTGTTAATGAAGATTAACCGCGGAATTTTATATTTTTTGGCCTGTCGCCAAACCGTTTCGGTCTGGGCTTCGACCCCTTTTTTTCCATCCAAAACCACTACTCCACCATCCAGAACTCGCAAAGACCTTTCCACCTCGGCGGTGAAATCAACGTGGCCGGGAGTATCAATAATATTTATTTGGTGATCCTTTCAATAGACAGTAGTAGCGGCTGATTGAATAGTGATTCCCCGTTCCTGCTCTTGATCCATAAAGTCCATTTGGGCTTTTCCTTCATGAACTTCCCCAATTTTATGGATTTTCCCACTATGGAAAAGGATACGTTCAGTAGTAGTAGTTTTACCAGCATCAATGTGGGCCATGATACCAATATTTCGAATAAGGGCTAATTTTTTCTCGTCTTCGGGCATATATTATTAATTTTTTGCTGTATTATTATTCTGGCATATCGTTCCAAGCGAATTTTAAGTTGTCTGAAAGTATTTCGTTCTTTAATTGATTATAATTATAAAACTATAAATACTACTGTTTTAATAATTAATTTCCGCTTTTTAACAATTTTTGATATAATTTTTTAAAACTTTCCTTTGCCAAATTTTTTTACCCTTTTTCATTTATTCTTGGTAAACTTCATCTAACCCTCTCTAAATCTTTTCTATTTCTTTCCGCTTCTTCCTCGGAAAATAAAGATGATAAAGTTTGTGTATTTCTCTCTCACTGCTTAAACTCTGGGCTTTCTGTAATTTTTTTTGGGTCAAAGTTATAGGGTTTAGAAAGTTTATTTCCTCTCTTACATATATAACAAAAGAGGAGTTTATAGACATGTGTGCCATCATTTAGTTCAGCAAGGTTTTTCCAAGCCAGTAGGGATTTTATCAGAACAATTATCACATTTATAAATAGAAGTTCCTAGAATTTGATTATTTATATTCATAGTTATTATTTATAATTTTATGCTAAAATAGGGGGTATGAATGACATTTACGAAAAGGCAATCAAAAAAT
>CAJVPI010001240.1:0-14848 GCA_910592345.1 Paraglomus brasilianum
TTTTATAGCTAGTACTGTTTGTGACTGGTTGTCCTTGTGGTTTTGTATTTTCTTTGCCTTCCTCGAAAGTATAGTTTATATCTTCCATCAATTTGGCGTATATGGTATGGTAGTAATGATATTGTGGTTGGGATTTTAGTATGAAGCAACTGACTAGAATTTAATACATAATGTGTTGTATATAATAGTGGCATAAAATCTTACATTACATTGTGGATACTAATTTCATTTAAATTTGCTAGAAATAGGCAGTCTAATTAAGTTTCATTTGCTTAATTTTTTTTAAACTTTTGCTTAATTCTTTTCTTCTGGTATCAAAGACACCAAGGACAACCAGTCACAAACAGTACTAGCTATAAAATTCGAAAGGAAAATAATTTCGAAAAACAATGGATAATTGTATGCTCACTTGTGGCTGTAAAGTTGATAGACTTGACTGTAAATATTGTCGTGATCATTTTAATAACAGCAATTCAAGAGAACACATCTTGAAAGTCATTGAATAAAGTAGCAAGTGAGCAGTGCATCGAATTGGTCACATTCTCCCCAGATGCAAAAGCAACTAGAAAAGGATATAGTTGTGTGGATAATTCAGAATCAACAGCCATTTCGAATAGTCAAAAATACACATTTTGGCGTTTCTCAACAACTTATCAAATTTTTTATTATATTTATGTGATGAGCTCATAAGGAGTCATCAAGGCTTTTTAAAATCAATTTCTGGTAAAGTGTCATTACTTACAGCCGACATGTGGATGTCGGAATGTCAGCAAAGATTAAACAATTCAATTTATTGATAGAACCTGGAAATTACGACATTTAATGATGGACATTATATTATGCCTTTCGAAGATAGACACGCTGCTAGCAATATGACCGTTTGCTATTTTACAACTCTATGAGATTTTGATCTCAAAACAAAGACATTGGCAATTACTACTGACAATTCGGGCATCTTGTTGTGACAATCTAAAAGCAGATCTTGACCCCCTCCTCTCTCCAACACCACTCTACGTGGATGACTAATTTTTCTTGTAACGGAGAACCCAATATTCATACATACTTGCCAACAGCAAAAATTATAAACGGAGACCAAGATATTATTTCGATTTCATATAGATCTAATATTTTATTTTGACATTAATAATATTAATTATTAGCACGGGACAAATTTTTGCAAATCATAAACCTCAAAAATAAAATAAAATAAAATAAAGTTTATAAATCTTATAACTCAAAAAGTTACTCGTCTCAAACATGTCAATCGCTTTCGATATGCAACGCTTGCTATTTAGAATTCCATTAAATACTCTCCTGTCAGCAAGCATTGACTCAGATTTTACTAGGTACAACCTGCCCAACTATTGCTCTGTCACGCCGAGTTGTATTTGGGCATGAGAAAATCTACCTTTTTACAATACCGTTTGTGCAGAAAAGTCTTGAGATCTCATCGACTTGACAATATCAATCTCAGTGGTAATAGGCCCACGACACAAGTTTTCTCTTTTTTGAAGCGCATCAATTAAGAGACAAAGACAAAAAAATTGGGCAATACAGTACATATAATAATAATAAAACTGTTTCAGCAGAAACGCTGGTTCAAACTGGTTCAAGCTGGTTAAAGCAGGTTAAAGCAAGCCACAAAGTTTAACAGACTTACGATTTCCCACGAACTACAATGCCCAGTCGATCAAGAATTAAGTCAACATTCTTGAATGTTGGGGGGGGTCAGATCGGATATCCAACTTTCTCAATTGTCCGTAATTGTCTATCAGTACAAGCCATGTGAACGTAATTTTTCTATTACCGATATACTATTACTGATAAAAGAAATTGGCTTGACCCTGAAACAAATCTTGTTCTTAGAAATTGGATAGACAATGGGGTTGGGGATACTAGAATTCATAAGAATGTTAACAATCGACATAGTATTGTTTCTGTGCAGCTATTATTTTTGTCATTTATCATCGGATATTAATAGATATGCGTCAAATCTACAATTATTATTCCACTGCGTGCTTTCGGCGATGTCGGAAAAGACTGCAGTCTGAGACTAGATCCGCACGATATGTAAGCATGCATACAGTGCATATGATTAATTTTCAGTGACATGGTTACATTAATCACGTCATTAAATTTGGGATGTGTCTATGATGTCTATCATTTCGGAGTTCGGCAAAAAAAAACAAACAATAAACAAACAAGTCTTAAATTGAATGTAACTGTATAGTGAAACTTGTATAAGTTTATATCATAACGGCTACAATGGTTCGCTTGGAGTGCCTGCCGATATGCTTTTTTGCGGTAAAAATTCTAGGAATGTATATGATAGTAACGCAGCTACAGAGGAGGTTGATTCTGTTCTGTCGTGCAATGCCAAGACTTGATCTCCTCCCTATCTTGATGATCTTTTCCCCTGCATTCAACGTAATTTAGCTAATATGATTCACTCACTAAGTCTCTTTGTGAAAACAATTGCATAGTTTAATCTTAAATACTTGACTCCGGTCAACAATCAATATCATGTTTGTAATACCTTATCATAAATCGGGCCAATAATTGTCGGGCAAATGACGCAATTGAACGCCACAAACAACATACTTAAAAATGTTACGCAGTACAGAATTGTTGAAGCGTTGCACAAAGATCATGTAAATGACAAACTCCATTCATGCAATTCCAACATTTCTCAGCTTTTTAAAGAAAAAAAGTAAAAACCGTTTGTTAGTGACAAATGACGCAAATGATTGAATGTATTTCTTCCTTTTTCGGATTATGAAACGAGATACTTATTGAAAAATCCCAAATCAGGCTTGGCGCAGCACGAAGATTGTGCATACGGCAAACTCCGTGTACACAATTTCAACGTTTTTAGAGTTTAAAGGGGAAAAAAAGACCGTTTGCATATTGTGTTAGTAATAATGGGGGAAAAATTAAATGTATGACATTCGGTTCGGCATCCTTATCCGCTTTTTTTTTTTTTTTTGATTTGTGAAACTGATACTTATCTCAAATCAGGTTTTCAATACTTGACTGCATAGGGAAACAGAATATTTCCATAAACTGAGTTGTCAATCGGTCGTGTTTGCATTTGTTTACAAAGCACAAAGACAGTTGCAGATTCGAAGCGCAGCACGAAGATCGTGCAAACGGCAAACTCTGTGGCAAACTATCTCTAAATTTTCTAGTTTATTCTGGGCGTTTATTGACTGACTTTTAGTGCCGATTCTCCTGAAAACGAATTTCCGCAGGTGCGTTTGGACAAATAGACGTTTTGTATGTGTGTGGAAATGTATTTCATAAAATCCAGTTCTTATCACGCAATAGTTTTTCCGATTGTGAAACGGATGCTTCATTGAACAATCCCAAATAGACGTATGACATCCAGTGAACCTTAACAATAAAGACTACAGGACTCCTACAGAATATTGCTTTCATTCTCAGACGTGGTACGGCAACAATATTTTTTTGGTTGTAACACAGACGCTGGTGACAACAATGTTTGCATCAAAATTCTGGAACACAAACGTTGAGTATAATCAAAGTTTGTGCCAACTTGATTGTCTGGTTGAACAAAATGCGCAACAACATATTATCAGCTACCGGATATGTCTGATAACTAATCAATATTCGTGGTTACCTAGTGCGAGCTAAATGTTACGTTCTCTAAAAATAACACTGTCTAAAAAAAGTTCTACGTAAATAGAAATTGAATGAATGTTATGAAGCAGTCGAACAAGGAAGGGGAAAAACAGCTATAAAACGACGGGATCAATCGAGCTTTTTCCACCAACCCACAGGGCAACGAACAGTTCTTCTCATAATTCGCATTGGGATTCAAGCAACGATCAATTCATAGGATTCAAGCAACGATAATCAATAATCAATCCAAAATGTACAAGCAAATCGTCATCGCTCTTCTTCTTTTGGTATCCTTCTTCTCGGTCAATGCTATGCCGGCAACAAACGCCCTCGCTGAACGAAATAATGAAAATACACCTGACAAAATCATAGCAAAAGCTGAGTTTAGAACTGCGAAAACCGGATTTGAGGCCACTTTCACTTTTGTACAATTGCCGTCAGATGGGGATAATGACAGTGACGACCACCGGGTGTTTGTGACTTCCCTTATCGTTCTTAGCCAAAGTCTCCGTGTTGAGGTCAGAAAATGTGTCGACGATGTTCATCATGTTGATGATGGGGATAATGACGATGATGACAAGGTTTTATTCGACCTCACTCCATTCGTAAAACCTGGAACAGAGTGGTGTACGGTAAGGATTACTTGATATTGTAACGCATGTCATTACATCTATCAGATGAACCCTAATAATCTACTCTTGTTTTTCCAAAACCATTATCGCATTTAAAATTTGTCATGTCCAGGTGCTGAAAAAGGCTGATGTTAAGAAGTTAGCTGGTAATTGCGTCTTTATAGCTAACAGTGGAAAGAGAGCCCCCCCAGCGCAGTCACTCATAAATCTAGCTCCTTGAAGACAGTTATTGATGTTTCCCAACTGTTAGTTGATAAAGGTTATTATTATATATAAAACTAATTAGTGTTTGGTTTTTAAACGTGCTGTATTCTTTGCTGTTAGCCTTTTGCAGCGATTTTTATTTTAACATGTCTTACTTGTGCGAGAAAATTTATCGTCCGCAATATAATAAATATTTTCAGTCGAAATTGGAATTAATTTACGATACTGCGCATATGTTTACAATGGAAGATAACAACTTCACTAGTGCCCCTATGGACACTGACAGTGTCCCCACTATATCCATCCATTAATAGAACCACCTAGCCGGTAAATCCGAACTGCATCTTTAATAGCATTAGCCAACTTTCGACTAAAATTTCAACTATCCAACCATCCCTCATTTTTTCAATTATTCTGAACTAAGGTAAGGTAAGCTCGTAATGAAAGAATTAGATTGTGGATATATCCGAGTGGATACAACTGTGGTAGAATTTTATTTAATTTCCATTGGAGGCTAAACATTGAACGCAACAATACAATTGTGGTTGTGCATCAGGAAATAATTTGCTTTAGATGTAGAATGTTAACGACATAAGCATAGAATCCTTAAGCATGTAACCAAGAAGCACTTGTCTGTTCTATCTCCAAATAAATTCTCGAAATGGTCTTGAAATTTATTATTATTATAAAGTGTATCAATATTCTGAGTGAAACGATTGACGATAGAGTGATTGCATATTAAAAAATAAAAAAAGGCTTGATGTGTCTGCTAGATAGGTTAGCCGCCTGATCTTTTTCATATCACACTCTTGTTAGCTTATTTACTGTCATTACTTGACGTCGCATCCAGGAATTGAACCAAATGAGGATTAGAAAGTGATGTTCGGTAAATCGGTCTATGCAAATCGGCCGGCTTGCTAACTTACATATGTACAGTGAATCAATTTGAGCCGTGCATGCGTTTCGCAAAAGACTACAAGGTTAATGGTATAACCCGTTCCTAGTGGGAAAATAAGACTTCGGGGCTAACAAACGTCATTGTTTGTATGACCCAATAGAAAAACAAAGGGGTTGCCTAAGGCTTCCAAATAGAGAAATAACCAATTTCCTATCCAAGCAAGCTCATTGAGCGTACCAAATAGAGAAATAACCAATTTCCTATCCAGGCAAGTTCATAAACAAAGAAATGATTGATTGAACTTTAATTAAAATGACGTATCGATTTGTATAACCACATCATGCAATACAGTTTCATCATACTATTGGTCAGTGAATGTTGTATCCCGCGGAGATGCATTATCGGAAGATGTTTTCCCGCTTTTCCCGGAACCATTCCATTTTATACCGTTGTATCACGATATACATAGAACCGTTTGTTCTACTAGAATTATATAAGTCTGGGCGCAATTTAACTCAATTATGTTGTTCTACAGGGTATTACGATGCATACCCTTTCTTTCTAATACGTACATGCATAATCTCTTTTTCATGTTATGATTTCAATGAACCTAAATTTGTTGCTCTTGTATGTCGTGTATTTTTAAGACATTTTTCTTTTTATATAGGCACTTATAATGTATGCTAAAAATACATTGAAATTGTGTGCGTGTATTGCGAATACCAATTACGTATTTGTGGGTTTCAAATTCCGTACAACTTACAATATGACTAAACAACTACCGACAACTCCGATATAAGTTGGCGTATCTACATTGCATTGACAATAGATCAAGTGATAAGTGGATAGATAGCTGACTACTTCTTTGAAATAATCGCCTTAATATAGAAATTTCTCTTTCTATTTCTCATCCTTTTTAAAAAATTTTTTTTACTTCAACTACACTTATTATACTGTAATAACGTGTGTGACATACATCACACATTTGATATTCGCTGCATATTGCTTCGAAAAGATATTTAAGAATAAACAACACACTCGATATTATTATTATAATCAACAAGATGTGGAAATTAGTTGGTACTATTTTATTTGTGTTGGTGAGCAAATAATGCCCAAATTATGTTATACTACATGTACATATATTTATTATTAATTCTAAATGTGTATGTAGGCGTCCATAGTGAGCGCTCAGGTACAAACGGGCAATGTTTCGCTGCCAGGTCAAAAATCATGGTAGGAACAAATGTAGTGTGTTATAAATTTAATTATCTTCTATAATATCTAACTTAATTTTTTCTCAAAAGGTACCTCTGCGCTCCAGGCGTAGTTGATGCAATAAGTGAGTATTATAAGACCCACATCTAAATTTAAGTATAATTCACACTGCTCACATATCTATTCGGTTAGGATATCTTGTTACGACATCAGATCAAAATCTCACTTTAACACCAAACTTTGGCTCCATCACAAATGGGAGTGGTGTTCCTACTGAACCTTGTTCAACCGGTATTCTTGCTTATGCTATGAGTACGTCACAGCTTAATTTGACCCTCCAAGGAAACAACGAGTTGTTTGCACATAAAGTATCATGGTTAGTAAACAATAAGGGTGAAGAGAGAATTTGATTAGTAAATTGGGAGTTGCAAGTGGGTTAAAACAAAGCAAAGCTATTGACTTTTCTACATAGTAATGTTACTATGTGCATCCTCCGATGCTCACTTAAAATTTGATAATTAATACCTGCTCATTAATCTCTTTTCAATCTCCCAAACACAAAGCCACGAGCAGTGTGTTACAAGCTGCGGTAGGCAAGCTGTAGTTTCTCAAATCTGGTGTCTTCGTGTAAGCAACCCCAAAACTACGACAACCTTTTTCAACGTCTCTCTCTCGTTTGATGCACCAATTTCGAACGCTGACACATCAGCGAATCCTGCGAGTGGAGGAGTTAAACGGGGTGGTGATGTTTTCAGTCTTGGTTTAGGGTGGATTATGTGGATTTGTTTTGAATTTGTTTTTTCGAATAGATATTGAGTAGTGGGGAAATGCGTCAAATTTAAAATAATTACTAATAAACATATTATAATAAAAACAATTGATGTAATTATGTGATGAATAAATAGTTGATTAGTCAAGAAACTACTGTAGCGAAGCTTAATGGCTCAAGTTACTGTCCAAGGCAATCTGTGCATATCGAGTACACTTCTTCGACAATTACAAAATTATAATTCGGCGATAAAAAGGTGCCCATTGTTTATTTGTACAACAAAGGTTTGATATGCCAGATAAAAAAAAGCAGTGACTCTTCGTTAACAGCCTGTATAGAATTAGAATATCAAGTATATTAAAAAGCCCTTTCAAATGATGCTATTTTTGTGCCCACAATCAATGAACTCGTGCAGCTTTCTAGTATTACATACCCAATTATATAAATTCAACTCTGAGTGCATAAATATTGAATCACCTTAATAAATAAATAAATAAATACTGCAATCAAGCGGCCTTAATAATCTCAGTTCCCCAACTCACTTAACACAAAGATGGTTTTGCCTACCACCATCAAAAACTTTTTTACCGCCATCGGAAACTCTTTTGTGAAGATATTTACCCTCATCAAAGACTTTATATGGCCTGGGTTTTCTGATGCCGAGCCCGTTTCAGTTAGAGTGCCCAAGAAATGGACCAAGATAATTTTCATGCTAGGCGTAGCTGGTTATTTTGTCTGGAAATGTATTCAGCTGGCAAGCACCGAAGTATCTGTAAGCACTTCTCGGGACAAAGCTGATTTCATTCCGATGCCTAGTACGTAATTTATTATTTGTAAGTAAACATAATGATATAAATGCTAACCGTTATACATTTATTAGTTTTAGAATTCAGTTCCGATTATAACTTTACAGTCGTTTGCATCATAGTATATATGGGTACGTCCACAATAATTGCACGATTTCACAAATATTACCACTATTAACTTAACTTTTTGTAGACGGAACCTTTAATAAGCTACCCGCTTTTGGTCCAAATAATACGGACTCCGGCAGATATGTGGCAAGATTCGAACAAGAATTAAATTTTGGAATCCCTAGTACTACTTTAACCAATGGGACGCTGAGTAACATTGAATTTGATATTACTATACGAGATCAGTTTTATTCAATTGGCAGTTCAGATGCTCGAATACAAGTGAACATGTTTGATTCCGGTACTTAAGATTTATCATATTGATTATGTGAAGTTGTTTTTTCATAAAAGATGGTAATTGATACTAACAACAAACGATAATAATTGACTATACCAGACACGGAAGCAATTTACAAATCACCGGGAGGCCAGCCAAAGGTCGTGTCTGATTATGTGGCCACGTTGTTTAATGCCAATCTATACAATATAGCTAAAGGCTTTGTTAGTATGGTTTTCGTATAAATCTTATGAACAATTAATTGAATTCGCTACGATAATATATTAACGAATGATAATTTCCTTTAGAGCTCCGATATCGGCATGGAGCGCTCTCTCCGTAAGGTCCTCCTTCCAGATGCACGGAATCTCATTGTTGGACAGGCTACTTACGTTGATATAAACCTGCTGGCGACCAGAATCGGTATGTAAAAGCTATGCAACTATTGTAATAAAGAACAAAGTAAAAATTAACTGACAAAAAAAACTTGCAGCTCCGGTTCCGCTTATTACTTCCGACATCACAACTTATGCGACTGTCACTGTCCACCCCACGTCTTATCTAGTTATAACGGAAACTGAAAATTCGTAAGTATACGTCAAAGTCTGATATTACTTGATGTAATTGAATACAATTATTATTCAATAGCTTACAATATCTGACTCTGTTTAATTGCCAGTGACTCGTCAGTGCTCGACGTATTAAGTGCGGTAGGTGGTATATATGGTACGGCAATGACATTCTATATAATACTATTTGGTATGTAAGCATTTATCCTATGTTTTTGCCATATAGTGCACATGTATTCGTTTGCGCTAAAATCACAATTATTTTGTTACTCTACCAAAACAGGCGCTGACAGAGTGGGAGCGCCTTGGGGATTGTACCAAATAATACCTCCCGTCAAAAGGGATGTCAGGAAAGAACTTGCTGTGCTAGCAGAAGCCGGTCTATTCAAAGGTTCGTTAGTCCACAAAGCCGGTGCGAATACAGAAACCAATGAAGGAATCCCAGAGAAAGAAGATGTGACGCTGCCGCCAGAAACAGTTAATAGATCGAATGTCTTATCTTTAGAAGAGAAACAAGCTGCAATGGAAGAAAGACAAACTACAATGGAAAACAGACAAATTGCACTTGAAGTTTTTTTGAAAGATTACGTTTTAGAAGTAGATTATGTTTTTGAGGAATAGAACAACTCATTTAATTGTTTATTAACAGTTTGTTCGGAGGTAGAAATTATAAAATGTATTAAATCAATTTCCTCTCTATTACTACCTAATTATTAAAGTTTGTAACGCTACAAGATAAATTTGACTTATAAATTTAATTTCGTGTATGACGGGTTTAAAAATTCTCATGTTAAATATGGAAAACTGGTTGTTGTCATGTTGTAAAAGCATGCTTTTTGTAGATAGGTATCGCGTAAGAAATATCGAGTCTGGCTGAATAGATTTGAAACTTAATTGATGACGAAGAGTCGGGCGAAAAGCCTAATTGGTTACTTGTTCTTGTAACTTGATATGTAAAAATGTTATTCACATAGTTGTTTTTTCTGAATAGAAAGTGTGAAAATGAAACTCCTCAAATTACTCGAGCTTGCGCCGAAAACCAATACGTTCAAAGACGAGATCGATGGCATGTTTTGTTATTATAATATTTTTCGTTGAAAATGACCTCATTGATGACAATATAATTACTCACTTAATACAATTGATAACAAAAACTTTAAACATTAAAACATTGTAAAACATGAATACAAGTTACTGCTTGTTACTTTAATACAGAGCTTACTTTCTATGCTTGCATCTTATCAGGGATACTAATCACTGTTTATATCATGATGTATTGATTTAGTTGTAATAATCCACTGTTTAAAAATAGAAACAAAGTGCCAACTTTTGTACTGCATCCTGCGTGAAATAAAAAGATAACCATATATTAATGTCAGAAGACTACAAAAAGCGTAAGCACGCCGATACACATAGTAAATATCATAGGCTGCCAACTATTTCTAATGTATCATTCTTCTCGAAACTCACATTCGACTATTTTGTATGCGATATCCATAGTTAATAACGTGGGCGCGCCAAACAATCACTAAACGCCTGCGCGTATGATATAACCTCCGGTATGCTAGTAAATGTATTAGAATTAATCATGTCATTACTTATACTCGATTCAGTCTTACGGTCGAGGTTTTATGAAGCTGACTAGTATGTAGAGAGTATCAAGTAGTAGGTAAACTGTCGCTGTCAATACTCGTTGCATCTGAGTCTCTCTTATGGGAGTATGGCATTGAAAGAGAAAATTTTATCTTCGGATGTTCGATAAAACCCGGATTATTCAATTATTCAATTAACGTGTTCGGTTGTTTAGTAGCCCATTTCGATTGTTGATTGATTAAACGATTATTCAATTGGGAAATATTCAATTTTGAACCTAAAGTCAATCACGTAGTTTCATTTGTCAATCTTATGGGTTCTTTACTTTTGCAACAGTCAATTTAACGTACGGAAACTTTTCAAAAAACTCTTGGTTCCATAAGCCCTTATTCTTAACTACTACCGTCCTCAACACTTTGCACAAGTTCCAAATGTTGTATGAGAGTTAATCGCTGGTCTATATAAAATTCTGTGAGCCTATATCTGAGCGCACAGCGGGTCCAACAAATCGAACTCAAAAAGATTAGTCCAACGCATCGAGCTCTTGAACGCAACAAACTCGAAAGCAAACCCAATACATCAAGACTTGCTTTGTTCTCAGCTTCAGTCTGCTTTGGTAATAAAATACGCAACTTTTGTATGAGGTAAGAAATGTTATAATAAAGATATTTATACTGCAAAAGTGTTTGGATTTTAAACGGTTACAAGCTCATAAAGTTGCATTTGACGGTAAAGATAAGGCATATTGTAAATCCGACGATATAGCCCCATAACTTCTCATATATGGGGTTTACGTAACTCTTCTTCCCTCTCTCCCATTAGTATTCACCCGCCCAGCATTTGATAAAGTACAACATTGCTGTTATATGTGTAAAGATTATTATTAAACAATAATTTTACTACGTTTCTATGTGAGTTAATCTATGTTTAAAGACAAAAAATTTTTTTCAGGAAAGTAGTGTTATGGTCATTTGGGAGAGCGATTATCTTTCGCGTAGGGGTGTTCTTCTGACCGGGAGTTATTACCAGTTAGCTTCTTGCTACTGCCATTACTACGGTAGTTGTTCAATTAAGACTGAATATTAATCTACAAGTGATCTAAATTAATAATTTCTTCACTCCCTATCCGAGCTTCAAATCACTCGTGATTCCAATAAGGGTACCCACAATAAATAACAACAGCAATTATTCTACTGCGGAATCAAAGGGGAATAAAATTCTATTTAATAATTTAAACGGGACTAGTCGGGTTCTGTCACTTGTCTCAAACTAATTAAACAATATTAATATTCGTTTTAAATTATTACTAACTCTCGTTCCTCAATTAAGAGTACTAGATCAACGGATA
The DNA here is from genome assembly GCA_910592345.1 of Paraglomus brasilianum. Taxonomy (NCBI): domain Eukaryota; kingdom Fungi; phylum Glomeromycota; class Glomeromycetes; order Paraglomerales; family Paraglomeraceae; genus Paraglomus; species Paraglomus brasilianum. Next base: position 12,065 of record CAJVPI010001240.1, read on the forward strand.
ATTTACACAGATTAAATGACCTTGAAGGAGCCGTTTATTAGTGTCCGGTCAATTAATTAATATTTTAACAATGAAAGAAAGTAAAATTTCGATCTCAAAGGGAATCGTTTATTTCCGCGGAGTGGGAAATATACATGAGAATTTGACGATGGGATGAGGACCGCTTATATAACTAGCGATGCCCAAAATGCGAAACAGAAGGTATCATCACAGAACCTTTTTAAAGAACCAATAAATTCTAGTACTGATGCCCGAAATGCGAAATGATAAAATTAAATGTTGATCATGGGATCTGCATGACTGCGGAGGAGATTTTACCATGTGACCTACTTATCTGATTCATCTGCCGTAACGGATTTTTTTATACAATAAAATACTTCCATATAAATTCAAGGGATTTAGCGTTAAGCCCCCTTCGGGTGCGAGTAACCTATATACCGTAAACTCTCATGAATAAGCCCCCTTCATCATATAAGGGGGCTCTTATTCATGAGATGTGATCATTTTGCATTGTTTTTAACCCCCCAATCGTCACGTAACAATTATCCGCGTTGCTTTCGTTTATTACATAATCACGAGCTGCATATATCATATGATTTTCGAATTCGTATATAAAATTCGCATTATTTGTTGTCGTTTATGATTATGGTTAAGCTTACTCGCTATGATTAATCGTGCAATAAGTACTCGCGCATGATACTCGCGATGATTTTTCGCGACCGCTTACATGATGGTCACTCTGTTATGATTACTATAGTAGTAGTTTATGTACTGCAGAATGTAATAAATACTCATGGTTCTGTACATTTATTGTGCTATCAATAAAGCTCTTAAGCAAATTTGCAAACTTCAAGATAATTGAGAACGAGATTTGTTCACTTGAAAAAATTTTTAAATTCAAACTACGTCGTTAGCATCAGGGACTGTTAACAATTGATAACTTAGTTCAATCCTCCTTGAAAAGTGAAGATGAATATGGTGGAAAACTTGAATGGATTCCTTACAAATTTATATTCCGCAACAATGAACAAACAAACGAGAAGGAGTTACCCTGTCGCCAACAAACTTGAAGCGATTGATTATGCAAAATGTGTAGGCAATAAAGCAGCAGGGCGAATGTTCGCTGTTACTCACACCCAGATAGCGCAATGGAGAAAAAAAGAAGAACTGAAAAAAGCTAACATGAGAAGTAGACGATTCGGTTCTGGTAAAGAAGCGGTGCATCCATTAGCGGAGATCGCTTTAAAAGAATGGATCGTCGATTTATGCAACAGTACGATTTCATCGAACACTATCCGAATGCTGCACAAGAATTTAAAGCGTCTGATAGTTGGTTAACATCCTACTGAGACGACACAAATTCTCCCTTCGTAGACGTACCAAGATCTTTTTAAATTGCAACATTTTACATCACAACTTGGGAAAATTTTGTGGAATTGACATACGTGTATGGGCCCTGATCTATCAAAATGGCGGTTAACGATATGGTTACACGATTTTATTATTTTTCATAGACATGTTCTCAGCAGTCCCCTCTACTCATCTTGGTAGTCTTTACCTCAAGTGCATTAGTAAAACCTTTCTCCACAACAGTTTGAAGTTGAGTAATACAAGGGCCGTTCCATGCATCAGACCCCAGACTTCGAAATTCAACCCCCAAGGGGTCATTGCTGTCAAAAACCCCTCCAATGATCGCCATGCGATAACGATAACTGCCATTTTGATAGATCAGGGCCCATATCACAAAAGGTTTTTATATTATCAAGAGTGGCTATGTAATTTGAGTTGGAAGTAAAATTTAATAACTTTCGAGTTTTATTATTGTGGAAATCTTTAAATAAATAGTGGCCAAAGTCTGTAATTACTTCTTGATCTACATGAACTTCATTCTCTTCAAATGCAGACAAATCAAGTTTTTACCAGAATGTTGCATGACTGAAGGCAACATAAGCTTGCCCACATGCAAACATTGTGTCACCAATTGGGCTCGCATATTACGAGATAGTCGTGAACTGATTAGAGTTTCCCGAACGTCCAAGCGAACAGCTTAAGTGAATTGGGGATGGTAAACCATCGGCACACGAGATATCTCTGTCGGAATAGGATCCAGTTGAGGAGAAAACCGCCTTTTTCTAGTATCAATGCATGTTTTACAGTAGGCAATTTCCCGAGAGTCATTTGATGAAACAGACCGACTTGTGGAAAATATACCAATAAGCATAGGTAAAATTATCATCGAAAGGAACCAGGTGTCAACAATTTTGAACAATGACAACATGACATGCATTGGATAATAAAAAAACCGCACGGAATTTAGATAATGTTTAGTTTTTGAGAAGGGCGCCAAGAATTTAGAGTGAAGGTTTTAGATTTTTGTATACAAAATTTTGTGTATTACGTGCTTCAAAACCTGACAGGAAATTAGTATCTTCCTCCTCTATAGGGATAGAACCATTATCGTAATCAACTGCAGAGTAAATACGAATATTGAATGCCATATCGATTTTATTTGGAATTCTGCGTATACACTATAATTTTCCACTTCGTGCTACTTTAACGCAATCCTATCCGAATTTGTTTACCGATCTATGTTGTATGTCCATTTGGAATTTATGTCCATTCGGAATAGACATATGTCAGATGGGAATTTGTGTCCATTCCAAATGGACATATGTAGATGGGAATTTACGTCCATTCGTAATGGACATATGTCAGATTGGAATCATAAAGACAATCAGGTAACAACATTATAAAATTATTTTATTAACATTACAATATTAACTC
>CAJVPI010001241.1:0-14847 GCA_910592345.1 Paraglomus brasilianum
TTACGGATAGTATAGAAAGGCCGATGGAGAATATATCTGTTGCCTAAGATATATTCGAGACACAACCCCAATGTAAGTCTGCGAACAAGAGTACTACGAAACACGAATCATGAAAGATAATAGTTAATGTAAAATCATTCGTCTAGCAATAGTGAAATCATTCGTCTAGCAAGAAGGAATTATTTTCTGAGAGAAATAATTAGTTACGATATTGTCTGATCTTAAAAATAGAGTTATAAAGATATACTTAAGTAGTATAATAAAGTTGGCTAAGTCGGCAGCATGCCCCATATCATAATATACTTGAGTGGTTAATTTCATCCTGGACTCAGTTAAAAGTGAAACTTCGTAGTATTAACTTTAATTGGAGGTCGAGGCATACCGATGGATATAATGTTAAACTGCGCATCAAAACCAATTTTTCAATGTATAAGTTAAAGAGTGGGGTTAAAGTTATGATAATTCGATATCTTCTTTTTACTTCAAAATATATTCTAAGGCTCTAGCAAAATAGTCCTATTTCGGGGGGCAGAATTACTCAATAAATAAATAGTCTATTAGCCGCGCCAAGCACACCAGAGCAGGATTACTTTTCGCCGCAATTAAGAGATTAATAAAGAACGACCGTTTATGTGTAAAATTTGTTGTGACGTAGCAAATGATATTGTGTGACGATGATTAAAGAAAAGTCTTTTTGCATTTTCTCGGGGCAAGTCATTTTTACTCCATAAAGATGAATATCAGACAAGCAGTTGTTAGTATTTCGGCAATTATAATGATTTTATTTTGTCCTTCTATGAGGTCAAAGCCTACAATTTATAATGCTAAAGAATAGGTTGATGACCTTCTCGCAATGCAAAATTGCAACCTTATGAACTTGCCAGAGAACTATCAGATGAAATATTGTAAGTTGATTTAATCACCATTCAGCGTCGCTTTGACCTATTCTGATTTTGAACGTTTTAATGCAGACTTTTACCATGCTCTTTCGTGGCCTCAGCTCTCGTTCGTAGCCGAAGATCTCAACGGGAAGATTGTCGGTTACGTACTGGCTAAAATGTGAGAAATAAGTTGGAGCGTAAGAGGTATTGGATGTAATATTGAATAGTATATTGATGGTCCACTGATGGATGATAGGGAAGAAGACCCGGAAGATGCGCCACATGGGCATATAACATCCCTGTCCGTTATGCGAACGTACAGAAGACTCGGGATTGCCGAGAAGCTTATGACACAAGCCCGTAAGAACAATTTCTGTTAGATTCAGACCTCCGTGAACTAGACGTATATTTACCCGAAAAGTTACCTTCTGCATCGTGTATACTTGATTAGAGAAATCAATGGTAGAAGCATTCAACGCACAGTATGTTTCATTGCATGTTAGAAAGAGCAATAGAGCGGCGTTGCAACTATACAGAGATACGTTAAAGTTCAGGTAACACCCCACAAACTCATTTAGATCTTGCAAGTCGTAACTCATTGTATATATGACTCTTACTGATAATATGATAATGATTGACAAACACGTATATCTGCTAGAATACATGACATTGAGAAGAAATATTATGCAGATGGAGAAGATGCATATGCTATGCGAAAAGACTTGCAACCTCCGTCGAGCAATGCAAGCAGCAGTACGAAAACATAATTTCAATAAATATTACTTATGTTTAATGAGACAATTGTAGGCAGACATGGCGTCACCATTTTACGGTTGTTGAGATGATTATTTCTCAGAGTTAGACTACCCAAATACTGAAGGTGGTATCAGAGTCTGATGACATCAGAATTTCGTACTTTGCGACGGTCCTCCTTCCTTTTAGTTTATAATTTCAAAACATTAAATGCATAAATGCGAAAACTTATAGGGAATAACGGAGCGAAATACGAAACAGCATGAAAGTAACTTACTAATTGTTAAAATTAAGCTGTATTCCCGTTCGGATCAACACCGGATTGTAGAGAATTTGATTTGCATGGCAGCACTGTAAACATCATGCTTGTTATGGGTATTTATATTTACACTACCTCATACGCTATGGCCCTTCAACTTGTGACGAAACGTGTTTGTCACCGATACTTTATTGATATGTCACATCCGCAATTCCAGTGCATGGGAGAAGGATCTCAAGCATCCTTTTTGATGTGAATAAGCGTGCTAAATACTATACAGGATGTTCTGTAATTCTATGAATGCCAGAAACCCAGGCAAGTTTAACTTGCAAATCGGGTATTAAACTGCCCAATCATATGTAATAGTAACGTTAGTATTAATAACAATTGTTATTATGCCCGAATACATAAGCCAGTTAGAGACTAATTTTAAGCCAACCTGGAACAAATGTTGGTCTAATACTAATACTAATTGCATAACCACAAACTATGTGAAAAGAAAAAACGGTACACAAAAAGCAATTTTCCAAGATAATTGCCAAGCTATTCAGAAAAAGGTTGACAAGGAAAGGAGAAGTGAGTATAATTAGATACGGAACATTAATGGAACATAGAATACATTAATAAAACACTTGATTATATAGCCAGTCGCGTCAAGGTGAATATTAAAATGTAGAAAATACTGAATCTCATACAATCTACACAAGGTTATTAACAGAACACGAAATATACAAGTCGGCTTATCGATGCATTATTATGTACCGCATCTAAGATCCAAGACTATTTTATGCACCACCGTACATTGGACTCAAAAGGATATAAAGGATATAAATGTGGAAGTTTATTGCTTTTTATCTGTAATGATTTAATTCATGTGTAATGAGACTTGAGATCTCCCAAAGCGAAGTATATTCAATTACGCATTTGTACTTTGTGTTCATTCTGTATTATTCGCAGTAACAAACAGCAAAATATAACTATACAACTCCATATTTGAAACGCAAAGATCGCTACAATTAACCTAATTGTGTGTTAAACTGGCAGTCATTATCTCACGCGTCTCAATTGTTCTATCTCTATCATTCTCAACACGAATTGTTCATTATGGTTACTGTTATCGTCGTTACATGCACGCTGTTATTAAAATAAACCATTGAGCAGTCAATCTCATTTGTAATTGTGCAGGTAGACGTACATGCGGGTATAATTTAACCCCCCTATAAATATAAAAATGACAACTGAACTAGTACATTTCTCTTAAACAAGAGCGAAACAACTAACATAGATGTCGCAGTATGGTATATGCAATACTTACCGTAACAAGATCTTTTTCTGCACTTGTTTAATGTTAGTCCGGAAATATCGATTTGTGAGTTTTATAACGAATAATAATGGTCTTCTACATATATATATATATATTGACTTGTCTGATTATAACTTAAGACTCAAAAGCAAAGAATGGTTTTTAAGCCATGCATTTCATGACAAATTTTATTCTTAATTCCCCAAGTTCAAGCAAAACTCATATCTACATTTAAGTCGTTTTCAAGCGCTTTTCTTCAATAGTAACTTCTTAAATTTCCTCTTCCATACCAATAATCCTTATTGTATCGACTATCTTCTTGTTAGTCGTTAATAACTTATTGATAGGACCTTCTAGATTTCGGCTGCACTTGTAGTTCCTCTTTCTATTGTTAACCAGATGAAAACTGTCTGTTTCGCTATTCTATACTTTATTGCTGTATCTTTTTACTTGAGCGCCTTTTTCCCTAATAGTGTTTAAATTGATATTACAATGCCTTGTAATTACAGTATTATTATCATCACCATTATTATTACAGTCGACCTCCCCTACAGTCCCATAGTGGTGGAATTCCAAAATCGGGTGACAGTGACTCATATATGATTGTGACTCTAAGGGAGGAAAATCACTATGAACAATATGAAAGTTCCATGCTATAAAATTTGTTTTTGCATTCTTTAATATTAACACTTGTGTAACACTCAACAATCGATTGCATATATAGATCACTTTAACGCATTGACGAAAAAAGTATCATTAGCTTCTTCACAATGTTTAAAGTGTACAAGAGTTCATATAAAACAAGGTCCCAACTGAATCTAGATAATAAGCGCGAAATTTGTGAATATGCTAAACGACATTCGAAAGCGAAGCATGGCGAAATAGCAAACCATTTTAATAAGAAATTTAACGTTTCCATACTGTTAGCAAAATTTTAAAAATGGATGGTTTAATCTTCCTCCAAGTAAACAGACTACTACCAGTACAATTGAAGGAAGCACGAATAAGCCTGAACTTTGACCCTTGGAACTGGCATAAATTGGTTCTCCCTTTTTCGAGCAACAATCAGACGATGTAGGTTTTGATATCAAAGACTTCCGTATTTTCCGAAAGTATTTGAATTTACTAAATGTCAAAGAATTTCAATCGAAACAACAACAAAAAATTGACACTTACTTTGGCTCATTACAATAAGAATATAATTTTAATCACATGACCATACGCAAACCTTCTATACAGTCAGATTTCATACAGTCACCAGTTTTTTGCCTGGTGGACTGTAGGGGATATTATTTGTGGCTTACTAAAATTTTGACCCCTGATTTTCTGGGCCTAATAAAAAGGTTTATTATCAGGATCTTGATTAGAAAATGCTCAAACAAACTTGTTTCGCTTTCTCGAAAAATGTCACAATACTTCCAATACCTTACTTCCTACAAATTCGTAATTTCCACTACAAACGCCGCAAGAAAGTTCGCATACCTAAACCGAAACCACCAATGAATCTCCCAACCGATCCCGACTTTTATGCTGGACGAACTGGTCTAATTCGATTCGAAGAATACTACCACAATACCCTTGCAGAAGATCTTATGGTAATGACTTATAGACACAAGACAAAAGAAATGATAAAAGCTGAAGTTGAGGAGCGCGCTCGACAATTGCAAGCGGCTGACGAAGCGGCAGCGGCAGCGCTGGAAAATCCATACTTGAAGAATAGACCAACACCCCCACCAAGAGGGAAGAAATCGATCAAGCCTAAAAGACCATCGAGTTCGGTGAAGACTATACCGCAATTGGACAAGATCGATTTACATTGTATGGTCAAGGAGAGTCTACAGAGAAAGGAGGCGTTGTTGAATGGGATAATGGCATTGTATTCTATTACTTCCGAGCTGCCTACGGTAGTTTATTCCAAGCATGGTGTTGCTAATTGGAAATTAAGACCGGGTAAGCAAATTTGCGTGGAAATGATGCAATTCATTCTGTTTTTCTTTTTGGAGAATTTAACGTTTGATCTACCCAAAGGAATGCCTATCGCGTGCAAAGTATCTCTCAAAGGTGCAGCCATGTACGCATTTCTCGACAAGTTAATTGAAATTGTTTTACCAAGGACGAGAGAATGGCATGGTTTGCCCGCTAATGCAGGAAAAGATGGAAACATTGCTTTTGGATTGCCATCACAAGCGGTACCATTGTTCCTGGACATTGAGATTAACTATGAAATGTATCCAATTATACCCGGATTCGACGTCGTTTTCAACACAACAGCATATACCAATCCAGAAGGACGTCTTTTATTAAGTGGATTTCAGATACCGTTTCAATCAGCTCAGAAACGTTAGAGATGTAACTATGTCCGATCTATGCTAGATCGGTAGTCACGATTCCAAATCGATCAAGTCACGCCACGCTTTTGTGACGAAATTGTCACCCAGACTCTAATTAGAATGACGTAGAGGGCCTGTAGAATAAAAAAAGAGAGAGAGGATATTCTGTTTGCTGTTGAAAATTGTATTTGCAACCTGTTGTATAAATCGGGATTTTAGTCACATGATTTTACGTGTATTGTACACGTATTAGTAGGTAATAAATTAAAATACATTCTGCATTAATACCAATAGTCACTATTCTATCACATTATCACCCAATAGAATTTTAATCATGTGATAATCGACATATGCGTCGCGTGCAATAAAATACAAACAAACCCGCCTTTGTTGCGAGAGCAAGTCTTATCTTTTATCGAGAACAAAGAACATCACCATTCCTCTTAATAATGTCTGCCAGTCACTTACTTCCGCGAATGAAACGTGAATTAGGTAACAATTACAACAATGTGCTACGTACGCTAGTCTACACTCTATCTCTAACATTTGATTATGTGCTATTCGTAGAAATACTCGAACGTGATCCACCTCCAGGCATTATCTGCTATCCTGTCGAGGATAATTGCTTGCACTTGACAGCACGTAATGCGTTATCATTTATGTATTTATTCATTCTATCAAAAGACCGTCCTAGTTTCTCTAATGCAATAATATTTAACTTTCAGAGGTCAAGGGTCCGAAAGACACGCCATATGAGGGCGGAATATTCAAAATAGACGTACAAATTCCTGGACAGTTAGTAAAATTTTATCGTTGATAGATGCGTGTTATTCCATGTATTCTTATTTTCTGTGTTATGCTCGCTTTTACTGTAGTTATCCAATGGAGCCTCCTAAAATGCAATTTATTACGCCAATATATCATCCAAATATCGACGAAGCTGGAAGAATTTGTTTGGATACACTCAAAATGCCTCCAAAAGTATCTATTAAATTGCGAGATTGATAGGAAAAATTAGTACTTGGAAATAATATCTGATTTAATATAATAGGGTTCGTGGAGACCGTCACTCAATATCTCGACGACGTTAACATCAATAAGCATTCTTATGGCAGATCCGAACCCCGATGACCCATTAACAGCTGAAATTGTAAGTGGGAAGAGTTGCACAAGAATAGAAACATCCTGATAGATTGATTCTTACAAAGAATGGTTTATTTCTTGGTAGGCACAGGAATATAAAATGAACAGAGAGCTGTATAATCGGCGAGCAAGAGAAGCTACTATCAAACATGCAGTTGCGGATATAAAGAACGATTGCGAGAAGGTAAGGACATAAATTTCATTTGCTGAATGACGCTGACTATGTTAAGGCACCAACAATTAAACCTTATCTCTTACTGTGAATAAGGTATCATCTTGAACAAGAAAGAGACATTATATTAAAACATATTAATAAAGGAAGTTTTTACCGTCTCCACTGTCAACTTATTCATAATCGTGAGCAGTATTGATGTCCAAGTGACATGTCGAGTAAAATTCTTGGAACACCTGTCGTTTGTACATCGTTTGCACATCGTTTGCACATCGTTTGCACTTTGTCCACGTTTCCGATGAGCGGATTCACAACGCACTAATGCACCAGAACAAGATTAGGCTTCGTAATAGCGACCTCTGTTAATTTTACATTGCTATTTTGTCACAGATTGAACGATTCGTTTCTAATGGTGGGGCTATTGAAAGTCAATCTAACTTCTAAACGCATAGAGAATATATTCAATTTATCTAATAATGTCACAATCCATTCACAGCTTTAACATATGTTTTAAGCACACGATTTCACCTGGCATTCAAGTCCAGATTCATACTATTCGCCAACGCCTTCTATCAGGCAGTTCAAGAAAAAAGCCACCTAATCTGTTCACACAGTTGCTAGTCTGATGTTTATTTAATTAACCCGAAAATCTGTGTGCGCTCGAATTTTGTGACACCCAGCATATAATGATAGATCAACTTGATCTGACTGAGCACTTTCGACAAGTTTTTTATCCATAATGTTCACAGGCATAGTTGAACACGTTGGGACCGTAATTGAAATTCACGAACTCGATAAATCTGCTTCAGGTGGAGGAGGATGGAGTCTGAAGATTGGAGATTGTGAGGTTATTCTTACTGATGCACATCTTGGTGATAGCATCTCGGTTAATGGTAAAATAATAAACTTGACGATCAGGTTACTGTGCGGGACAGTCTTTTAAAGAAATCGACTATGATCTAAGGATAGATTGGGTAAAATATATAATATAGGAACTTGCTTGACTGTAACAGAGTTTGAGAAATCATGGTTCAAAATAGGCTTAGCACCAGAGACCTTACGACGAACTAACCTTGGTAAGATACTCCAACAATGACTTCTGTGTCGTTGAACGAATTCTTGTGTGTTGACTAAAACCGATTTAGGGGAGTTGAAAGTTGGTGATAAAGTAAATCTCGAGCGTGCTGTTTCGGCAGGCATAAGATTTGGTGGACATTTTGTGCAGGTATTTCTTTTATTTAGAACTGTTCGCGCTGGTTCGCACTTTACTCATACGAAATTTACTTTTTAGGGTCATGTCGATACAACGGCAACGATAATCTCAAAAACTCCCGATGGCAACTCACTCTACATCAAAATGGCTTTGACAGATCCATCATATATAAAGTACATAATTCCCAAAGGATACATATCGATTGACGGGACTTCCCTTACAATTATCGACGTCAACGATGCCGAGGCATGGTTTACGATTATGTTGGTCGCGTACACTCAGGAACATGTTATATTCCCGTTGAAGGAAATAGGGGATAAGGCTAACATTGAAGTTGATATGTTGGGCAAATATGTGGAGAAAATTGTCAGTGGAATGCTTAAAGGTGATAGCGAAGAAGCAGGTGGATATCTGGAAAGTATTGTCAGGAAATATGTGGACTCTAGAGGAAAGACCTAGGATATTCAAGCGTTATTTATTGTTATGCATGATTGGGTATTATTCCTGAATAAAGGCTTCCGAATCGAATGTTTAATCATCTCCTAACAATTTATCGATGGAATGTTGCATTTGACACTTATCATGTTGAATATTTTCCTCTAGTTCCCCGACAAAATAATCTCGATGTCGTCGTCTGATGGCGGAAGAATTCCTGTTTGATCCAGCAATTTTTTATAGTATTTGTCGTAACCTTATCCCAAGCGTGGCTGTCATCTGAATCGCATCCAGTATAGAGAGTTTCTAAGGAGATACTCCAGTTTCTATTTCTTTATCAAATTCTTGGATGCGATTTTCGCAAAATATTTAGCCTGGAAAGTACGTTAACAGATTAATAAAACTTTAAGTTTTGATACTAAGCATATAGCATAAATTATTTGTACCTTGAACTATAAATGATTCCGGCATCACATGGTTGAAGATGAGCTGTTGTATTTGCTGGTAGAGGGTGGATGGTGATGTTCGTAAGATGAAGGTCTTCAGAGCGTTATATCGATAAGTAACAATATATGTCGGTTTTGATTTTTCATAATTCGATTTAATTGTTTTAAGAAGGCGGACTAAATAGAACGTTGCATCCACGTTTTATTGTTCCAGTAATAAAAGACCGGGAGGATCAACTTTTGAATATTCTTTAATGCTCGTGGATCTTCTTAGCGATAGATAGAAGTCGGTCTAATTTTTCACCCAATGCACTACTACAAGTAAGCAATACCGTCACGCGTTCTTTCGAACTCATAATGTTTAATGACATTTTGTACTGGCTTCTGAACTCGGTAAGAGTGCACTATTACCTGCACCCGATTTTAAGTATTATGTCTTTTTTTAAATCCGTCAAACCACCCATCAGATGCAGTAAATTATTTATTTGCAAATCGGTTGGCTTTTTCTTTCATAATATGCCCAGAAAGAATACATTGTAGTGATAGCCATATTGATAAAGTTGAGGCCACGCGGAAGACTGTTGTTTTTTCAAACCTCTATTTTCTTTCATTAATTATTTGACCGGAAACACTAATAAACGGCTCACTCAAGCTGTAAAAGGCTCATTTAAGCTGTATAAGTTGTCCGTTGATCTATTACTCTTAATTGAGGAACGAGAGCAAATAATTATTTATTGAAACGAAAATTGCTTAATTAGTAATTTAGAGACCAGACTAGTCGAAATACCAAACCTGTTTAATATTAAATAATAATTGTTGTTGTTATTCTATTGTGGGTATCCTTATTTGGATCACGAGTGATTTGAAGCTCGGATAGGGATTTGAGAAGCGCGCATTTAATTTAATTATAAATAGGTCACTTGTAGATTAGAATTCATGCCCAATTCATCGTCGGAAAAGTGTTTCACATAAGAAATAGCATAGCCAGCGCTGAAGCGTACCATCTGGGCATTCGCAGGCGGACTCCCAACGAGTAGTAATAACGTCCCTGCTTATCCAGATGAGTAACCTGAGTTTTCCCGACCTTCAGCTTAATGCCTAGCAGACGCTTGCGCAGGGATTGCGTCTCATATGAACGTCCGCAGAATACAAGCGAGTAACCTGAGTTTTTTCTGCTCGAGCAAACTGGATATATTACCAACTATGTAATAGGAAGAAAGGAGAAAAAACAGCAGCAGGTGTCAGAAAATCTTTCACGGTAAAATGAGTCGCACAAAGTATTTACGCGTATTATACACGTATTTTATCAGAAAGGACGTTAAAATTAGCTTTCTGCGGACCGACTGCAACCCCTCGGCCATTGAACTTTTATGAAACATTCAAATGCAGAAGCAAAGCCGCTGCCAAGTTCGATTATGGCTTACGACTGAGGGACGCCTTGCGGCAAGATCCCGAGTCCGAGACGCTGCTAAATTTATTGAAGGATCCCGATTCCAGGCTCATCCTTCGCGTGGCGATCGATAAAGAAACCAACGCCTTGGACGGTAGTAACATATTACCTTAGGAGTTATGAACGATACTGGAGAGACAATTGAGAAGGTGTGTGCAGCGGTTATCCGATAAAAAGAAAGTTGGACGCTGGTGAATACGAGAATAACTGTTCAGATTATATTGACAAGAAAGAAAATAGTAAAATTAACGTGAGTTTCTTTGGGGGAAGGCACTTTATTCTTCAGAGAAGACAGGTCATTAATCTTTCAATAGTGCAAAGTAAAAAAAGGAAACGTCAGGCCCATGTTGCATTTCATGCCCAGTTGGATAGTGCTCTTGATGGTAACTTTCATTATGAAATAGGTATGAGAACATCAATGTGTGGTACTGGCACGATTCTAATAATTGGTTTCTTTTGTTCTTTCATAGGAAAGACAGTTACAGATTCAGTAGCAGATAATGAAAATGATATGACTTCAATGGGCAGTATGAAAAATATTTCAAATGAAGAAGCATGGAGAAGATGATGGGCAATTCAAAATTGATCTAGATAGCCTTACCTGAGAACTGCAAAGAGAGCCATTAAATGAGGTAGGATTAGCCAATTGGCTTGTTTTCTTCTAAAACTACTAATTTCAACAAATTTACATTTTACATAGTGGGTTGTTGTGAATATCAACATCACAAGAAGATTCCAGAAATACCAACAAGAGGTGGTTTTGAAAGCAAAAACCAATGGGCTAGCATGGAATAGTACCTATGAAATTCTGTAATAGTAAGTCTTCTGCTAATGTATTCATGATTGCACTGGGCTTATCTTTCATCAGTTGCATTTAGGGCACTATCTTCTATTATAGTTATTTGCTGGCCATGTCCTTACCCAAACTTTAGTAACCAAGAATGGCAACAAATACTTCAGACAAACCTGCTCATTATCAAGGATACACAGCACTTGGGAGAAATAAAGATTTAGTTGAGGGCAGAGAAGGCAATAAATGAACAATTGATTATGAGGGGTGTATATGTAGGGTGGTCCTGGAGAAGCATGCCTTCTTACAAATCTTGGTATGTATGCTTTTGTTATATGTCAGTTATAAACTCTACAATAAATTGCTGAAACAACAAACCTTCATGTCTAAGGTGATGTCTTGGAATCATTTTGTATGGATCTCAAACTTGATGGGATGTATCACTCATGGATGTTCCTTACTACCAAGCTTGTAATTATAATTGACAAGCCCACAATCCCATTGTTTGAATATACATTCTCTCATTTTTTGAAGTTGGAAGTAAGTAAATTGTGTGACCTCTTTCTTCAGCTTATGAGTGGATACTAAAATTACTGCACTCTTTTCATTAATATTAAAGAAAAACTTGCCATGGAGTATAAATACTGAATTGACCAATTTATGCCAACTGCTCATTTGCAGTTTGTTCAGGAGCTACCAGAATCTCCACAATTGAAATGGATACTAGAATGCTTAGCATCTTGATAATAATAATGAGAATTAGCAAGTTAACATTAATATGCAATGTTTTAATAATAAATTGTTTGGGCCACTCCCAGATATATGTTGTGATGTTTACTTTGGTTTTGTTGCAGCATGCCCCATATTAATATGACATTATTTTATCCAAGAGCTTATGAGCACCCACCTCTCCTTTAACTTACCTACTTGCCAAATCTGTTGTGGGAGTAATAATAAGCTGATGAGAGCACCCACAATCTAACCTCAATATAATGAAGACTGAATATGGCTCTACAGTAAAGAATCCAGATTAAGATACAAAAACAGTATTATTAAAAACTTTACTATATTGAAAATTTTTGATTGAATTTCCAATATTAATTAATATGTAATATTAATATGGGGCATGCTGCAACAAAACCAGACAAAGTGAACATTCTATTATGTGACATAAATGAGAGTTTGATGTGGCTGAAAGATTAATTAAGTGACTAACATAAGTCTGTTGTCACTATGTAGATAAACATAAACAGCCTGTGTGTTTTCAAGGTTATAGTCTCTTGCCTGAATAAGGAATAAACAGCATTAAAAATTTGCTGTTGAATTTAATTGAATTAAGGCGGTTGATCTATGCTTACTGAAGGGTCCATTTCTTTCCAGGGTGTCAAATTGACAATGGATGAGTTTGTGTCAGTTAAAATCCTGACTATGTAAAGGCAATTATCTCTAACTGCTTGATGAATGGCCCTAATACTAAATGGTATGTTTTTTTCTCCAGAATTAGTCTTATCTTTATCTACAAAAAAGAATCAGAGCATGAGTTGGAATTAAAAATATGTGTTCATCAGAGAGCAACTAACACTTACTAAGTAAAGCAGAAGCTTTATCAAAGAAGATGTGTATTTTTTGTTCAATCCCAACTTTCTCCAGAAATCTGATTCTCAACAATCCACTTTTTATTAACAGAACTTCATTCCAGAAATCAGTCTCTGACTCCTAAGAAAAAAAGTTAGAATACAACAATAACAATTAACAATTGAGCAAGTTATCTAACCTTGTTATTTAGTAAGTCTGCAGGTTTCGAGAGTCATAGTATGGCCCGGATCCACCGTCCCGATATTGCATGGGCAGTATCTATATCTTCCGCAGTCTTTAGTTTATTCAATATTATATCACTCAGCCGGTTGAAGTTTTACTACGGAAACACACGTATATGAGAGAAATCCCTTTAGACCCAAGCCAAATGGATCTTGCCTTCAAGCGGTCAGTCAACCCAGTTAGGAAATTGGCAGGCTCTTGAAACTCGATTTTGAATGCATTGTCCCAGACTAAGGAAATGATACTTAAAATCCCATTAGTTTTAAAAAAACCAAAACACACAAGAACAAACCTTTAATTTTCTCCGGCAGTTCGTGCGTGGGTTTCGAAATTAATTTCTTTCCCATGCCGTAACAGCATTCGAACTATTCTCTCTCCGCTGCCCCTCTATTAACCCAAGCATTTAGGATTTGCTTTTTTGTATCTAAATGTGAAATCAACGGTTGGCTCGGCCATGTTGTCAAGTTATGAGAAGGAATTATATTCTGTTGCATATCACGTTGGCATGCATCAAATCAGGTTGTCCGATTGTTGCCCTGTGATTTTGATACGAGTACCTACATTGCTCTCAATTGTCTCACAATATAATAGTAAGTTCTTATCATACTAATTAGTGATTCATGCTGTCATAAAGAACGCGCTGCTCAAGATATGCTTTATGCGTTTGAAATAATCTTTGTTCATTGTCAAGAAAAAAGGGTTCGGAGGTAAATCAGTTTTTGTCTGGACTTTTAACAAATCGAACTTACTTTTATGAGCGCATGAGGTTACTATAAAAGCAGCAGGATTTCTCTTCATTTCATACCTAACAATCAATATTGATCGTCAAATCAATCGTAAAAGCTACCCGATCACTTTGACTTAAACATAGTTTTTACTGCTCTTATCATCCTCTTCGCTTACCCGTTCTTTCTTCCCAACCAGCAATCAAATATCTTGACAATGTGCAGAAATTCTATAATCCATCCCTCCCTACCGTCAGCGATCTGGTTAAAGTACAATGTGCTGTGTGGGTGCCTTTGGATCATAACGTATGCTAAGCGTGCATTTGTCCACTGGTATGTCTTTGGCATGTGTGTTCATGATGATAATTAGATGATGGTGGATATTATAATGGCGTTGTTTTGCCTGGGCAACAGGTTCGACGTACAAGTCCATGGTTTGATGGAAACAATGAGCAATATTCTATACAAGTACATGGCCGATTTAAGGGGAATAAGTGGACTGGAGACGACATTGTATTCGGGGTATTTATGACAAATTTGATTATCACTTGTAAAATAACTCTCCCCATCATTACAATTGACGAGTTCTGCTACAACATTTATCATTCCCAGAATGACTTTGATCAACCTCTCCATCTTCCACCTGGTAGTTGGATAGGTCTAAAAATCCTCCAATTTATCGTTCCAGGTCTTGAGCGGACATCTATTCCCAAAAACCTTGGGCGTACAGTCTGTTCCTAGTTACCATGAATGCAATCAGACTCACTATCGACAACTCACCGTCTCTTCCTCTGTGGTCATCACCCAATGGTGAGCATATTACCGAATCTATTCCATTACTTGATCAGCCACTGTCTTCTCCAAGCGCGAGAAGGAGTTACTTTTCAAATAAAGAAAATCGGGAGCAACAGAAGATCAAGTATGGGATTTGGATTTTTTCAATGCGTACATTGATTAATAGACCTTTTTTTCTCGAATGTTCTGTAATAAATCTAGAAATTTCTAAAAAAAATTTTGCTACTATAAAAAGAATGATCTGCATGGACAAATCCGGAGGATGGCTAAAGCGGAGTAGAACGTGACCTGATTCTTGCAATTACATTGGTCAAATTTGTATATCAACCAATGA
>CAJVPI010001242.1:0-14841 GCA_910592345.1 Paraglomus brasilianum
GGTCCGATTCGGTGATTGCTTAGCTGCTTGTGAAGGATCTGTCCCTGAAACTGGTAGAGACAGAAGGTGAGTTGCTGCTTGGCAAGCCGGTGTAAAAGCAATGTTTTTTGATTATTTACCCACCTGTTCTATTGTTTATTTAACATGCCATGTATTTATTATAATGTATTTAACTAATTATTAATAGAAAATAATAATTGTATTAGTGTTTAAATAACGAAATATTAATAATGAAAATTATAGCGAAAAGAAAAAAAATAAGAGAATTGAAAATCTTTATTATATGTAATGGTCAAATAAATCGACTTTGCGGAGATATCAAGAACGGGTGTGCATTTTTGATGCTGTAAATAGTATGTTTGAATGGGTTTTTATTTCCTTCAATAGTGATTAGCCCTTTATGATTGTCGTCGGCCTATTTACTATTCTGTTGGCACGCCCAAGATATATATCATCTTTGGTCTTTACGAGTAAATTTCCATCGTTGTTGTAGACAAGGTCAAAAAACATTTTCTCAACAACCATCAAACTAAAATGGATCAAACATTTGTCATTAATTGAGTGTAACTCAAGCGCTATTTTACCAAGCAAATGTAATCAGAGGTTGCTGAGATGATTGCCCTGTATCAAAACTTTTTGAACCCCACGTTTTTACGTCGAGTATTATAAGTACAAACAAAATAATTGTGCAATTCACAGCCATATTTTTTGTATCATCGAACGATGTAAAAAAAAAAGAGTAGAATCCTCAACTGTAAACTGTGAAACATAACACGTAACAAATATCACATATGGTAGTTACCATAAACATTTTTGATTCAATAATCAAAATATTGATAATGGCTGGCAAATTATCGGATAAGCAATTTACATGGTATAATCTGGCATCAATTGAATTGAACATTTAATCAAGTCGATTTAAATTTAGACCAAAAAGTGTCACAAACGAAGATCAAAAGGAAAGAGACCAAATTTTATTGTCAAATATTATTTCATTAGCGTTCTTTTCATCATAGAGTTTATAAAATGTTAAAATAAAAGCCAATGGCTTTCATAAAACAATTTAAGTTACGATACAGCGCGTGGCAAAATAAACTTAATTATAGCAATTATTATATGCTTGTCAAAATTGCGCTAATGTAATAATTAATACATTATTAAAGTCGAAAAGATACTAAATAAATTGTTAAATTTGAAACCCAATTTGTTGGTTGTATCGTATTTACTGAAATAAATTTTCATTCCTACATCCAAATCTTCTAGGCTTCTTGAAACTGGTAGTTTTATAATTTTGCTAACTTAGACAATTTTTATTTGACAGTATAGTTTATAAAAGTTTATTTCTGTTTATCACTAAAATCATTTTGAGCGTAACTCGTGATGAGCTGCTGTTCAATACTTATTCCTTCGGATTAATCGACTCACTTCTTCGAGTTAGTATTTGCAGATATTATACTTCTACAAAACTAATCGCTTAAATATCCGTTTTAGAAAATTTGTATAACAATTTTTTAGCACCGGTTTTATACATCATATATCGCTATATTAACATCTTTTTAATATACTCTTAACTGCTCAGTATGACAAAAAAATTAAAACAGTTCAGCAAAAAATAAATCGATTAACTGCCAAAGTATTTAAAAAAGAACAGGCGATAAAAAAGCAAACCAAAAAGCATTAAATAATATACTACTCGAGCGATTACCGCTCGAACTCTGTTTTCCCTCAAAAGTACCGTAAAACTCCAACATGTATCTTGTAGGGCATAGCTCTGCTGTAGGGGGTATACCATATTAATCAGGGTACATCTGCCAATCACACAACTGCTGATTGGGAAAAAAAAGGGTGATACGACGCGAAATAATATTGACATATTGTAGCTGACTTAACATATGTATGTATTGATTGGATTGTAAAGATAAATTGCATCATTATCATAACGTTATACTAAGCTGTGCACTTTCAAATCAATACTAACAGAAAATACAGAATGGGCTATAAATCAAAGGGCCAAAAATATTGTTATTATATTAGTACCCGAGTACAAATCTCTGAAACTTGGTGAGGGTACATCTACATCTCATGGAGTTTTGTGCTCCTTTATCGGTGAGGGTACTGTACATGTCGGAGTTTTACGGTACGGTAAATAATCGGCATGTGAGTCACTCGGAGTGCCACCACATACTATTGTCACTGTCGATCAATAACATTACACAAATTTAGTGGAAGTATTACAGTAGACAAACGTTACTAAAAATAGATGTGTTCAAACGAGTGGTTTTCTATACTCTAAAACACATTATTAATGTTTCGTTCCCTGGTAAATTGTTGGTATAGTTGTAAAACCGCTATATTATTCGCATCTTGTCCTGTCCTGTGGATATTATCGTGGCATTATGATTGTTATTATCGCTTACGATGAGGACATTCGTTTGAGTATAGTATAAGCTTCAGAATTAATCCCATCAGAAGGGAATAGAAAATCAACTCGAAGGTGAATAACCGTCTAGAATTTGTGTTTACGCATCGACGCTATCGTGAGTAGTAAAAGCCTAGTTTAAAGGTTACTATATTTAGCTAAAGTAGGAGGAGCCTCAAGACGAGGTTAACAATCGATTGCTCCCTACGATTGTTAACTTGACAATATTTGAAACACCGAATGATCTATAGTCTGTGCTTTAATCGAGGAATATATATTCATGTGCATGGTTTGTGAGATTATTACGATAAGGAACATTTCTATAAGGTATAGTATAGATATTGCTTTGCGACCTCCCGTACACGTCACCGGATTTTACATTACTTAACCCAAATCACTTAATCATTTAATAAAATCTGCGAAACCACACCCACAATTGAAGCAATTGTGCATTACGCAGCAAATTAGCGCATAGAATTACTAGACGTAAACTAACTTGTATAGCTAATCTTACCCGAACGGACTAATATGTGACATGAGATGATGAAAGGTACTGGAGCGTTTAACAGTCACGATAGAGGTGAACGTATTAACATTATCGTATTGTTAAAGTCACCTTTATGAAGACGAGGCATAGTTTGCCCATTTTTGTAACGAGATTGCGTATACTAAACGTACGTGTACGCACTTTTGTCACACATATTGTCCCGCTGTCCAATCGGGCGGATATCATAACAGTTATTATAAAATTTCCCTTTTAGTAACATATATGAGAAAAGTGTTTGATCAGGGTTTGATAATGAGTTCGTTTGCTACTATGACAGAGCAAAAATGTCCAAGAAACCAGAAAAGCGAGCGCTTATCAGCGACTCACTTAAACGTGAAATCTGTGTCTTTCATAATGATAACATGTTATGTACTCATGTCGAGATTGCGGCTCATTTCAACACTACGTATAATTTCAACATTGACCAGACAACCATCAGTAAGATATTAAATGAGAAGGATAAGTGGCATTATGCTGAAGATGTGTCTAAAAGCGCTTTTAAACATCGTCGAATTAAAGCATGGATATTAAGCAGAAAGGGACATGCTTACAGTACGCTTAAGAACTATGACAGGGCATTAAGCGATTTCAAAAAAGTGATAGAGATTGAACCAAACAATGCTTCCATTTTTAAAGCAAGAGGAATTATTTATTGCAAGCTGAAACAGTATGACGATGCATTAAATGATTTCAACAAATCATTGAATATTGAACCGAATGATGCTTGGACGTTGAGACAACGGGGAGAAGTTCATCGTTCGCTCCATAGTTATGATAGTGCACTAGAAGATTTCGACAAATCACTGGAGATTGAACCTGATCATGCTTGGACATTGAGCCGAAGGGGTGATGTTTATTATAGTCTTGATAGATATGATGAAGCATTGAGGGATTTCAATAGTTCATTGACGATTAAACCAAACCAAATATGGGCTTTGAACAAAAGAGGACATCTCTATTACTGGCTTGGACGTCATGAAGATGCATTAGTTGATCTTACGAAATCGTTGAAAGCCAAACCTAAGAATGCATGGGTATTAAAAACAAGAGGAGCCGTCTATTTTAATAATAAGCAGAATAGTGCTGCTCTAGTAGATTTCAGTCAATCATTGTCCATTGAACCTGATGACGCATGGACATTAAGTAGGAGGGGAGAAGTTTATTGTGCACTGAAACAGTTTACTAATGCTATTAACGATCTCAATAGATCGTTGGAGATCGACCCTAATAATGCATTTGCATGGAGTAGAAGGGGAGAAGTTTATTGCGCACTAAAACAGTTTGATAATGCTATTAATGATTTCAATAGATCGTTCGAAATCGTACCTGATGACGCATTCACATGGAGTAGAAGAGGAGAAGTTTATTTCATGTGTCATGACTACGACAGTGCATTGAATTGTCTCAACAGATCATTGGAGATTGAACCAAATGACGCATTTGCATGGAAGAAAAGGGGAGATGTTTATCGAATGCTTGCAAAGTACGACAAGGCACTGCATGATTTCAATATATCCTTGGCGCTTGAACCACAAGATGGATTTTCATTAAAGATAAGAGGGTACGTCCATTACTGGCTCAATCAATACGACGATGCGTTGATCGATTTTAACAAATCATTGGAGCTTGAACCAAATAATGCTTGGGCGCTGGCGTGCAGAGGGGAAGTTTATCGTATGCTTAGTAAATATGACAATGCACTGGACACAAATCATTAGAGAATGATGCTTGTGTACAGGAAAAGTCCATCATGTGATAAAAATTAGCTGTTTGTATACGAGCTAAAAACATTAGCGTGAATTAATATAGTGCAATGGTATAATATAATGACATTGATATTTGCGCATTTCATCGATAAGGTATATTACTCAATTATCAAATTACATTGCATGTAAAATTTAATCGAATATTTACTTAGATATAAATGTGGCCCGTTGTTCGCATTACTTTATTACTTCCAGATACTTAAATGTTAATATTAAATATTTAAATAAATATTATTCCGCATCGATATTAAAACAAGTTTAAAGGGGTATACTCTTATATAAAGACGTGGAGGTTTGTTGTAAGGCCTGGCCCAGAAATTGCCTGCTCAAAAATCTTTATTAAGCACTCTGTTTATCGATATTCAGTTACATTTAATACCACAGTTCCCGTAGATAAAATTATATATACGATATTGTTACGACAAATGAACTTGCTACAATGTTAAATTTATTTTACCATTTTTTTTAGTGCAGTCAATCTCCAGGACCGGTCAATTTGCAGAGTGACGGAATTTACATACGACATGTACATGGTTAAAGTTAAGGTCAGGTCTAAATAATTACAAACTTGTAGCAATCAAGATTACAAACCTTTTAGGATGCTACAAGACCATAGAATGGGAATTCTCTCGATTTTAATATACTCGGTCCTTTATCATAACATAACTACCTTTATTTATATACAGTACGTTAAATAAAAGCCATCATAGATATGCTCGTTTGAATATAAATTTATATCAATTCGTCGTACTCCATGCAACACTCCCTGAAATGGTTGTATTGGTGGATAACTAATTAGTAAGACATAATTATTCGAACATCTCTACTGGCCTATCTACTAACCAAAATAACAAACTGTTTATAGCTATCAATCATTGAACACCAATATGGCAGGGGAAACCGCATCAGAGTAAAGTATGAATCATCGCAATGTAATGAAGTTTGCTGTTTGTATCCGATCAGATGACCACATTACACGGTTACACATTCTTGACTGCTTAGTATTAGCACAGCACTATCTATCCGACCCCCGAACATCTTTCAAACTCTGTAAACAATGAATAACTTTATTGATTTGTCCTCGAATCTTTCAGCTGATTATGAAAAACTATATGAAAGCGGCAGATATACGGATATTTCAATCCATGTTGGAAAGGAGCCAAATAGCAAAAAATTTTTCGCCCATACGGTAGTATTATGTACAAGAAGCCAATTCATTGAGAATAATTTAACCGGGAATACGGAGGCGCCCGATACGATTCAAAAGGCAACCATAACCTTTGAAGATGTGTCTCCTGATGTTTTCGAAATATTGCTCAGGTAGAATTCATGAAACAGTCAAAGTCATGTGTATAAGTTGTGTTGATATTTGATGCTCATTTGCATACTCGACAATTAATCACAGGTATATATACACTGGCCAAATATCCTATGATTCATGCAAGAACATAGGTTGGCTCAGCCTTTTGGATGGAGCTAGCAAGTTTGAACTAGTTGATCTTTTCACTGCAATTGAAACTTACTTGATTGATAAACAATATGAATGGATTCAACGGAATATTATCACAGTTCACAATTTTGCTGTATCCACAGCCTCTTTGAACAAACTTCTGGCCTACTGTAATCGAATTATGGCTTCCCATCCAGAAATTATCTTTAAATTAAATGATCTTGCAACATTACCAAAGGAGACTTTGATTGTTCTTCTCAAGAACGATGAGCTAAACATGGGTGAAGATGATATTTGGATATCAGTCATACAATGGGCCACTAAACAAGTGCCCAAACTAGGCCTTGGAACTGATCCTGATGATTGGTCATCTAATGACATTAACACAATTAAAGATATCATTGCAGACTGTATTCCCCACATAAGATTTTTTAATATCTCCCCTAAAAAGGTTATTCTGTATGAGGATTTATTACCAAAGAAGCTACGTCGTGACATACTAAATTATCATACCGACAAAGACTATAAACCAAATACTCACATGTTACCACCAAGAACAGGGCAACCAAGAACAGGGCAACACTTTTATAATGCTATTGATGATTACAATAAAGCATTGAACATCAAACCTAATGACGTATATGAAGAATACGATCCAACGATTAAAGAACAAGTTGATAAAGCTCTCATAACGGGCGCATTCGACAAATCATCGCAAATCTTAAAGAAAACAGAGTCCAGGTTCTTCGTTTTCACTCAAGAAGGCAAGATATTGTATTATAAATCTAAAAAGGATGCCACAAATTCCAAGACAATCGAAATCACAGCAAGTAGCGAAATAAAGAAAAGCGAAAACGACAGGTCCCATCATATAAATATCGTAACCATTAGTCGAACATATAAACTCATGTTCCGAAGTGCAGAAGAGCTTAATGATTGGCACACGACTCTCACAAAATATCAAAAAACACTTCCTAAACCTGAAACTGAAGCCAAGCCTGATTCAAGCAAGAAAACAACTACAAGAAGGACACGTTGAGGTCGGAACCTAAGCTCGAAGTAACTGGAACTGGGCCGAGTTTTGCGGATGCTATTAATAGTTGACCGAACTCAAAGAAGAAGCGGATCGGATACGAGTGTTGTTGGCTCTCTATCGCGCCACGGGTATAGCCTTCGGCTATGTTGCTATCTATAAATCATTTCCTATAATCCTTTCTATTTATTACTACAAAGCTACCAAACAAAAGTAGTAAGAAATATATATTAAAATAACCATAAATACCTATACTACCAGAACTACCAAAATATTTATAAAAATATTTTCCAGAAATACATATAGTTTACCCCCTGATTTTCAGTAGTTCGGTAGTCGTTTGTCATGCCTTGAAATCATCAATTTCGATACCATTTCCCAAAACTACCAAAGATACTTTCGCTACTTCCGCTTCTGCAACTTACGCTCTAAAACTCTTTAGAGTTGCCCCTTTGGGCCTAATACCTGCTGTACGGCAGCGGTACCGCAAAAAAATACGCCTGTCCTAGATGCGGAAGATCGGGTCAATTAATACACGACCTCAAATCTACGCCCATCCGACTGAAGGCTGAACATTCTGCCCGAAATCTGTAAGGCATACGCTATGGTATTAACCGGAACGTTAGCACCGAATTCGGCCCGTCTTCCAATACAATCAATTTTATATAATAAACTAGAGTAGTAATAAACCTGCAAAAGTATTATTAAACGAATGACTTTAGACAACAAAATTTTAATAGACATAAGCGAGATTCACTATTTGGGTGATTTTTAAGTTGCATGTGGAAAAAGCAATACTGCAGGAATATAGCAAATGCCATATAATAATAAATAATCTTTGACCGTAAGCTTACACGTAAGTCTAAGCATAAGCAAGTGATAAACAATAGGCAATAGGCAATAGGTAATAGACATAAACTATTAAAAGCTTGTTTCTAAATGTAAAGTTAATAAGGAAAAGGAAAGATCTACATTGCACAAAGCAGATACAATTGAGGCACGAGACAAATAATAAGGGTTGGGAACTTTAAATTATGCTAAATTAATTGGGGTGTAAGTATCAGTGTTAGGATTTTAATCATGGGGGATACTTTGCAAGTCAGTTTTTGGAATTTGGCGTGATGGTATGTGTTATCAGTATAAAATGTAGGTATCGTAATGTTCAATGTTATAGCAATATTTAATTAAGTTGTAAAAGTTCCTCTTTTAGATATCGCCGTGGTTATTCCCTTTAAACTATTAGCAAGTAAGTGTGGGAGGGAAAATTTTCCGTATATGCATGGCTAATGATATTTAGGAGTTAGTAGGATATAATAGAAAGAAGTCACGTGTAGGGAAAGTACTCTTATATACGCTGATATGTGTCGTATACAGAGCGTTGATCGAATGTCTAGTGAGTTGATATAGCATTGGCTAGTTGTTATATCCCACTAATCCAATAGACAATTGATACTTAAAATATTGGTCCGTGACTTGGGGGAAACGCAAGTAGAATATAGGTTTTAAAACATTTGCATCAGGTTCGAGTAACAACGCGAAACATATTAATATGGTTATGTTAATGGGATGGACTGAAGTTTGGATATTAGACTTATGTATCGAAGCAATTAGTGAGCGATGCTTTAGGTCAAGTGATATACGTTAAAGAATCCAATTTTTATACTTTACAGGTGGTAAGGAGATATTGATTTATTTTTTATTAAAGAAAAATAACAAAGACAAATAGTTAAAGAAAAACAAAAGTAATAGTAAAGCAATAAATAGTAATAGAAAATGTGTTATGAATGCCAATCGTGAATACAGCGAGTCTTCATTATGTACTTCTTCCGCAAAGTCAAAATTCGGGACCACCACATTATTATGTTGAAACGATGTTACAGTGGATGGTTTTTGAGTCACTAATAAGTTAGCGATGTGATTTGGTTGCGGGATACAAATTTGGGAAAGAAACATGTTATGATATATTTTCATAATGTCACGTACGCGTCGTGATACAACGCATAATAAAACACGCTCGCTTATCAACAATGTTCGTGTGCGTTAATATATAGCATACGTTCTATCAGGATAACGATATTGCCTATAATTAATCATTTTTACGCCAGTTGGAAATGTTTCAATTTTCAAATCACGTTCCATAATATCTAACTTTTCTTCCGAATATAAACAAATCCAATAAAGATATATGAATGACTTATAATAGAGTTAAAGTTAGAATAATTGAACACATATGCACACTATGTCAATGAATAAATAAACCGTACTTACATAATCACTGATGCCACTGATAACAAAGTCTATAATAATGTCATCTTCAGACAAAACGTTAACCGTGCATGGTAAAATGTATTCAGCATAGTCATACCCCCTAACTTTAATGTCCGTCTCATATTGTATTTCTTCAGTTGATGTTTTTATTGTTGTCTACAAAACCAAACGTTTGTACTCATTATACAATTAAGATTAAACAATGCATATTTCGATACTTACTGCAATTGTAATTGTTGACTCCTGATAATTGGACAACAAAATGCTGAGTTTGTATTTATTTGGAGGTACTTGGAATATGGGTATTGTGAACTAATACACAATCGTTTATTAATTAATATTCATAACATTGTACAAAGCGTTAGACTATTTATATTGTATTGATAATTAACCACTTACTTTATTGGATCCAGTAACGTACAAACTATATGTGTCACTATTAAATAATAAACATTAGTAACAATATTTTTATAGCAATATGTATTAATATAAATTACTTACTCCCTGCATCTACTCCTATCTTCAATGTGACTTTCAAATGCAAAACGTGCTTTCAGATGACCTATAATAATAATAAACATAAAGTAATTTAGCATGCATAATAATATATAAATTTATGCAATCAAGTGTAACCCCTTACTTTTGTGCATATAGTATACTTTTTCATAGAACGCCTTTATATGCATGTAATTATCAGTATTATTACACTTGTTATACCAGGTTACAGCAGCATTGTACCAGCTGGTGTAATCATCTGTTCCATACTGATGGTTACACAGTGATTGCCATTGATTGATATTATTTAACTCATGCATTGCTTTAACAGGGCGACTATCCACAAGGAGTTTAAACCATTCCACATCAAAGTGCTCAAGTTTGTTTACAAATTTATCAATAACATTGAATGCCTTTTGCCGCGTATGTATACCTTTAATATGCCCAATATCTTGTTCAGCCTCTTTTTTGTTCTCCAAACCTATATGTGCCACTAAACTTAAATACCAAGCATCATCACAAACTGTGTTTACTCCACTTGCTGTCTCAATATCAAACAGAGCTTTGCTGAAATTTTTCATATCTAACTTGATTTTTGCTCTATTACACAGTGCCATATAATCTGTGGTATCAACTTGTAATATTTGTGTATAGATGGTCAAAGCCTTTTCCAACTTATTATTATTATATGCACTTTTAGCTTTTTGAAATAATTTGTCTATATTTGGTGCTGTCAATGATTTCCAGATTGAACTCCATGTAGATTCAGAACCATACTTTCTTGTTCTTCCTTTTTGTTTTTTAAGGTCACAATTATCAAATATTTTTGCATCTGTATTGTTTCCAACATTAGCATTATAAATGTCTTGATGATCAGTGTCTGTAATATAATGTTAAATATTGTTGTATATTGTTTGTTGTGGCATATAATACACTTTATCCTTTTGAATTTCACTTCTGCAATAAGGGCATTCTAAGTTGTTTAATGATAAAAGAGCCTTTGAGCTAATAATATGTTGACAGTTAAGCTGATAAAAGTCACCAACTGCTTCACAAACAATAGGACATGTTAGATCTTCTGCAATATAGTCAATTGGATTTTTCTCAATGCCTTTTTCTTTCCCTTTTCCTTTGTCTTGTTGTTTCCTATTTTGAGCACCTACCATTAGTGAGTGCTTTAAACCCACTTTTGATTCAAGTTCTAATTTCTTTTTCAGGTAATAATACATGTCAATCAATCTTGGTATATATTTCTCATCACAACCAGCAATATCATCAGGTGTTGTAACAAACAATTTATTATTTTTGACCTCAAGACTCAATAACACTTCAATTGATTTGAATTGAATAAATTCAGTGGTTGCATTATTTAATGAGTCTAGTGCTATATAATAACAAATTGCTTGTGTAGTTGTAGAAAATGTTTTCTGGACAAGTTGCTGGATAATATCCAAGATGCCAAACCAGAGTTCATCACTAACACCCTGATCTTCTGCTGCATTTTCAGCATAGCATAAACTGATATGATACCAGAGATACTCAAGAAGCACTCTCTTTTTGAAATTTGTTGAAATGACAGACTCTTGTTCACACCATTTATCAAGACTATTCTGTAACATAATAAGTCTTCTCCAAGTTGTGTACCATGGTTTGCCTGATGGTTCAACACAAAATGCTTCTGCTAGATATTTCCATGATTTCTCCAAGTCAAAGTCACCAAGGGGGATTTCAACTCCTGTGATTAATTTAACACCAACTTTAGCTAAACCAGGAAGAGCAACAAGTAAACCTTTTAAGGCTGCAATGGCCCGATTAACATTTGTCTGATACCAGTTTTTGTCACCACAAACAGTGTTTAATGTATTCTTGATGAGTTTGAGGAGGTATTTACCATTGTAATGCATTTAAAGCTTTTGGTAGTTTTGTCTGACTTATTAAATTCTGAATAACTAGGTTTCCAAGTTTCTCCTTCATGTTGCATAATCTTTGAATGTGCATTCTTGTACATAGATGTGGCTTGTCTAATATCATCAAGAAACTGGCATGTAAATTGACATTCACTCTGACACATTTGTTCTAGTATAATAATAATAATTCTTAACCGCCATTCCAACTTAATAGTTGATTCTCTTGAAAACACATTATCAAACTCTTGAGAACATAGGCTCTTCAAAGCAGTATCTAACATATCTACTGATACAGAATCTCCTTTATGTTCGAGAATATATTTGAGTGCATAAATATTCTGAGAATATTTCAAGCCTGTTAACAATTTCTCTATTTGCTCATCAGTTGACATAAGCCCTTGTTCCATTAATTGAAGTATAACTTTAGGAAAACTGCCTTGATTTACATGGTTGCTTGGTGTTGATGCAGAAGATGTCATTGAAGGAGCACTAGTACTAGAAGCACTTGTGAGAAAGTTGTCTGACACACAGTTAGTTGTTGAGCTAGAACTCATTGAGTTGGCCATAATACATAAAGGGAATTGAGCTTTCAGTCTTCTACAAAGTAACATGTAATAGTTAACAAATAAGAAAATGGAGTATCTTAGCATATGCTTGCTATCATATACCTCATATGCCATTGTGCAGGGTCACTTCACACACTTGATGGCATGAGTCAATCGACATACCTAACACCGATTGCAGTATTAGTATTGGCTAAAAATTTGCTGTGTGACATGCCTAGTTTTTATTGTCGTTTTCCGGTTATGATAAGAAAATGTGCAATTGGGGAACATTGTAGTTCTATGGGTCTGATGAAATATTTGGGTAGACCAATTCTCTAATTCTTATAGAGTTCAATCTTGCTTTATATGATATTGTCAAGACTTACGATTAAGTAACTTTGTTGTGCCTAAAAAAATCGGCAGTCCCGTGATGTAAAGCCACATTTGCCACAGCAGACTATTGGATAATAAGTTTTCGTAGCACAAGTTAATGGCAGTCCAAGATTATTGGATCGGACGAAAATACAGTAAAAAGTTTATAACATAACACACAAATATGCGCATTAGAAAAAACTACTTACTACTATTAATATAAAACAAACCGTTTATTAAACAATTGACACTCGAGTTTATACACGACTTGTTATCTCAACCAGAAGGCAAGTCTACGATTTCTAGGTGGTTGCCAAGACGATTGTTGCGTCCTGGCATTCAAAACTTCATTACAAGCCATGGTTTCATCTACTAAGGTCTGTCTAAGCTTTCTATATTCATTGTAGAAATTATCATTCTCAAGATTTTGCCCAACAATCGTCATTAAAGATTCAAATGTTTTTTTATCCATCTCCCACTCAGCCTTTCGTCTTTCAATGACATCGAATCTGGTACGAATACTTCCCTCGGACATT
This sequence comes from Paraglomus brasilianum, assembly GCA_910592345.1. Lineage (NCBI taxonomy): Eukaryota > Fungi > Glomeromycota > Glomeromycetes > Paraglomerales > Paraglomeraceae > Paraglomus > Paraglomus brasilianum. Next base: position 13,339 of record CAJVPI010001242.1, read on the forward strand.
TCAGGTACGATTGTTAGTACGTTTGATGAATTCGGTTGTGTATTGTTCCATACACTGTTAATTAGATTAATTCTTGGGAGATTCTCGCATCCAAAGTATATAAACGGATAGTCATGACGGCGAATTGTACTTGCATATTGAGGAAAGAAGTTTGGATGGTTGATCATGTATGCTTGTATCAAGTGCTTGCATATCAAGTAAGGGCTGTTTAGATATGCTGGGCAAGAACAGATCCATTTATCCGTGTCTATGTGATAATTTTCTAACGGGTCAATATTCTTTTCAAGGCCTTTCTTCCAATCGCTTTTGAAGTTTGACCACCAAGACGGAAATGCTCGATTGTTTCCATATCTTTTCCAGTATGTTCAAAGAAACCCAAGGAATCGGAACAGTTTATGACTGAAGAGTGGGGCAATATTCCAAATTCCAATTCTTCACAGCAGTAGCAACAGTTATGTCAATGGTTATTTTGGTTCCATCACAGCACTCTTTTTACATTACCATAAACATGCAGTATTATACCATTCGTTGCTAGATGGTTTCTAATGTTTTCCAAATAAGTGCAACCTGTGAACGCGATAGGCTATCCCTGAGGGTTCTTCTCAGTATCACTTCATGGTTGGGCACCGTGTGGTTAACGATTATACAAATCACTCCCGTAGTATTATAACTCTAACTCGCCACAATATAAATAACCACATATCTAGACGAATATTCCCAAACACACTATTCCTTCTAAAGCAGAGAAGCATAACTCCAACACAACTTAGTTCAGTGATGTTATAATGCTCTTCGCTTGGCATCGAGCGGCAATGTCATCACAATGGAATAGTCAAGCAACTCATAGTAACATAACATCATTATAGGCTAAACGATAACTCCATTAGTAATTAATATTACCAACCATTATCAGAGTTAGCTCCGGTTCAGTGAATTAGCCAGCAAAACTAATTATGAACACTCTCAAGAGAGGGAGTTAACTTGTCGAATACTCTAGTGAGCATTCCCACTATGCAACATGAGTCATTACCTAGGTGGAATGTTATCCATACTCAGTTGAATGCAATGATGACAATGTCATGTAGTAATGTTCGACCATATGTTAAGTGAGAAACTGTTATAGCAAAATATTACTTATTATAGTTATCCAACCATTACTTTTATGTTTATTAACATGGTTCTATAAAGGAAGATAGTATTAACACCATCGGTAGCCTTTATGTTGTGATGATTATGTGATCAGTTATGTGTAATGCACAAAGTGCACTTTCTGCAAAAGATATGCATGTACTATATTTAGTAACTTTGTCGTGCCTAAAAAAAACGGCAGTCCCGTGATGTAAAGCCACATTTGCCACAGCAGACAATTGGATAATAAGTTTTCGTAGCACAATTTAATGGCAGTCTAAGATTATTGGACGTTGAGAACTTGACTAAGCTTAATAAGGAAGTAGTATACTAATGGGGAAGCTGGCTTCATATCCGCATGTAGCAAAATCCCTA